>MU158750.1:839548-918952 GCA_015888305.1 Antheraea pernyi | reverse complement strand
GCTGAACCGTTCCGCTGCCAGCCGAACCCAGGGTGGAAGGGGCGGGGGCCCTGACCTCCCATTGCACGGGTACGGCGGGCTGGGAGGCGGTATTGTGACCGGACTGCCTCAGTCGGGTGTGACGTGGGAAACGCCTGCCGCCGGGGGTGTACCGGAGCTTGCTAACACAACCCCGAGACACCCCCATAGTGCGGCGTAGGCTACCGTGGAGTTTTTTAGTCGATTGGCGGTCGACTCAGTTCAGGTCCTCCCCCGGCAATATGTGTGCAAGAGGGTTCTCCACGAAAAAAAAAAAAAAAAGTTAGACTTGTGAAAAAGGATAACGCGAACTTGCCACGGGCGAGCGCGGTGAATTTAATTCGAAACCTTTTTAAAGCCAGTATTCAATATGTATTTAACTTTTTTGTAATAACACCGTACAGGTTTTAGAGTTGGACCACAATCTCATCTCATATTAAATGAAGGTGTGGTCTAAGATGGGCAATACGCTAACCCCAGAAAGGACTAGCGCTTCAAGTGCAGCTACCGGAACAGATTTTTTTTTCGAACTGACTACTATATTGACCTAGCAAGGTCTTAACAGCTTCACCGGACTACCCTAGCTGCCGGAACACATCCACAGGTTCTTCAAGCGTAACATGAAGAGACATTTACGCAGGCCAGCATGACAACGACGACCGACGAAGGAGGGCGTATCTCTCGGTAGTCGCCGTTGTTTTTGGATTCTACTGTGCTTATCATCAGGCACAGTGCTGTCACTTTGCCGTGCAAAAATAAAAAAACAGGAGCTTGGTAAAAGATTTTCGATTTACGATTAGCAGACTATGCAGAACTTAATAAAAAAATGTTCTTTGAAGTGAAATTACTATACGGTATTTTTTGGCAGGAGTTGAATTTATAATTTCGCGGCATGACATGCTAGTAGCCGACGGTATTGCGATTGCGCGGCTTTCGTCAGACTACCGACGCGTAGTATAGCAGCCCTTTTTTTTATTGTTGCATGGCACAATGACTGCACTATGCCTGATAGTAAGCACAGTACAATCCAAAAACAATGGCGACCACCGAGTGACACACTATCCGTCGCCGGTCGCCGCTGTCATGTCGGCCTGCCAAAAACTGGATATGGACCGGTTGATCCCGAAACGCGATCCGTAGAAGCGAATCACTATGACGGACTTTTTCGCCATATACATGGTGGTTGCGACCCAGTCAGGCTGTGAAACCCTAACACCCCGCTTTCGCCATTGCCTCGTTCGTTATTCAGCAGGGTGCACCACGTGCAGGTGAGGTTGGCTTGTTTGTCTCGAGTCTTATCATGTTATTGGACACCCCTTACACCCTGTGTACATCTAATATTTATATATTGTATTGAGATTGTGTAGTCCATCATATGTTTGATTAATCCATCAACTGTATAAAATTTATTTATAATTATTATCCGGAGTGCTAATAGATTTCAATAAATACACAAATTGTGTAATTTAAATATTGTAATTCACACTACAATTATTAAAAAATTCAAAATAGAACCGTTATTTCATTCTTTTGAGTTTTCACTTCTGTCGGCAGTCTTTATAACAGCCTCGACATTTTTTTCACTTTAGTTGCTGTTAATAAATTCCCACTTTTACTTTTATTGAAACAATACGTCTTTAAAGACGTATAATATAAATAAGACTTACATTCAAAACGATTGTTTGAAATCTCCAAATACCAACAGAAACTTAGAAAAATTTGACAACAGCAGTCAACAAACAAATTAATGATAATTTTAGAATAAACATCCTCATCACATAGAGAATTCGTGCTAAAGAATAAAATAAAGAACCTATACAAAAAATGTACTCCCACCGAATAAACATTGGCCGTGTCTAGGTTTACTTAAACTATTATCAATCTTGATGTATTTATTATTTACGGAATTTTATTCATAAAGTTCGTATAAATCAACTTGGATCGTAAATTTCAATGTATGAATTGCAACGTTAATATCTCTATTCATATTTGACCAGTAGTAAGAAAATATTTAAGAATTAAACAGAAATGCCTTACACGCAGTCTATTAAACAGTTTAATGGTGAAATACTAACCTAAGTAACAAACTGACTAGCTTAAAATAATATATATATATATATATATATATTTCAATAACTCATATAAGTATGAATATGTAGCATAACTTAGGTTAGCACAGTTAGGTCGCGAATCGCATAAACTAGGCAACAGACAAGCCGAGGTGTGCCGTACAACCTTAAGCTAGTTGTCAAAATTAAATCAGTTGAGTGCCTTAAGCGCTTACCTTAGTAGCCCTGTGAAGTTAAGCCCTGTGAAGGCGAAGAGCGTAGTCATTTCGAAAAAAAAAAAACTCATTGACACACAATAAGAAATAACAATTTTATTGTTAATTAGCGAGCCCGGCAGACGTCATTCCGCCCTGATAATAATAAAAAACTTGAGAAATGATATACCTAAACTTTCCTTATGAATCAATTTATCTTCTGATGAAAACCGTATAAAAATACGTTCAGTTGTTTTAGAGTTTATCACGAACAGACAGACAGGCAAACGTGGCAGAGCACTTTGTTTTATAATATGTAGTGATATTCTCAGTGCACTCTTTAGTAAAACTATTTTGTTACGAATAATAGTAAACTTCCATGGCAGCCAAGCATTTTGAATAGGTTAGTTCCGTCACTAGGGAAGACAATTTACCGGTAAAATACACATTTTAAGAAAGAAGAAAGAAAGAAAAAACATTTATTTGCAACACACATAAGTAAATATGAAAACGCGTACAATTAAAAAAAAGAAAAAACATACATATAAACAATAAAAAATACAAATTGATGGTTAGGCGTGTGTGTGTGTGTGTGTAGCAAATGGGCCACGAGTCAGCGTGTGTGCTGTTGGAGGTTAGTCCTTCCGCGTTGATTTTCACTCGGGACCCAGAGTGTTATGTGTGCACCGAGAGATGGTGTGCATATTAAATGTTATGTAGTGTTTCGTGTAGTAAATGAAAAAAAGAATGGTAATAGAAGTTTAATATGAAATATGAGATAATAAGTACATATAAATTAATAATAGGGAAAAATGAATATATAAATATAGACACACATACATATATACATACATACATATAAATAAAAATAGAAAGTCGTAGAATAACAGGCTAAGTTATTTGCATTGAAAGTAACTTATTTTACCAACGTGCAGTCGATAATTTACCGGATAATTATGCAAAGTACTTTAAAAAATTATTATTATTTTAATTAATATTGATAATAATTAATTATGAAGCTCTTCAAATACCCAGCTTATGTGTATAATTCTGTCAATGTGCCTAATACTTACTTTAGCAACATCAATAAATCATGAGTTTCGTACCTCCCAATTTCCGAGATCGAAATTTTTTGTGCCGCTAGGGTAGTTAATTATCCTTTCAAAATATATTTTACCGGTTAAATAGCCAAATATTTAACTAGCCAGTAATTGGATATTTGTCCGCTCGAAACACTATCCGTTACTAAATCACTAACTACTTCCATTTCTAATTACCGTATATAGCCAAAAACATCTCTCATCAAAGTTCAAGAAAACCACCACAAATGAAAAGAATACAGCACGCTTCATATCTGGAAACATCAATCAACTATAATGGAATGTCTTAGATTAATAATTCTTTTAATCAAAATACTAAGCATTCCATTTACCATAACAATAATACCTCTTTTATAAGCTATTAACACTTACAGAAATTAAGTTAAATGTATGAGCTCTGCTATCGAAGAATCAACAGACGTAAACACTATGGTAAAGCACCATATAAACAAGTAAATTTGCATAAAATTACGTTACGACTGGAAAGATAATATGCGGCTACCGTGTTGAAGATATATTATTGTACTTAATTAAGTGCCGGTTTAAACAGCAAATTATGTTAAATATTATAAAATGCAATATGATTTTAAACGGAATTTTGTTGAATTAACGCGTCACACTAGAATGTGCTTAGCGTTATGTTGAAGAACAAATTTAATTGCTTGGAATTAAACTATTAATTTTACAGTATTTTATTTATAAATTAGGAATTACAAGTATTAATTACTTACAATATTTTTCATTGAATGCCGATATAACAGTAGTAGGTTTATTTGTAGTAGGTTTATGTAAGTTAAGACTGACGCTAATTGTTCCTGGGTTATGATCATAAATGTCTATCAGAGACTAGCGAAACTAAGAATTATTAACTTGTATACAACGTCTATACAAATAAAATGATAGAGGATTGCGGTTGTGGGAGCATCACTAAAAAACCACTAGATGTCTTATAATTATTTTTATTTTACGTCTTTGATACGTTGTTCATATCTAAAAGATTATCTCGATAGCTTCATATAGTACAAAGTTATAAGAAACTAAGATTTTTGTTAGCATTATAAGTGTTATTACAAAAAAGTTAAATACTTGGTTTAAAAAGCTTTCGAATTAAATGCACCGCGCTCGCCCGAGGCAAGTTCGCGTTATCCTTTTTCGCAAGTATAACTTAACGTAACCAAAGCGAGACAAAAGAGCAAGATGGCGAACATTCAGCGACCGCGGTGCATTTAATTCGAAACCATTTTAAAGCAAGTATTCAATACGTATTTAACTTTTTTGTAATAACACCGAATAAGTTCAACGGTTGTAGTGGAGAAATGGAGCAAATTGGGTGGTGCGTATGTTTTTGCCTCTGTATATAAAACTAGCCTCTGCCCGCGACTTTGTTTACGTGGAATAGTTAATTTGGGCTAACGCAAATACGCGCAGCGGAAGCTCTCAAGAGGGAAAAAAACCCCGATTTTGAAATATTCTTCATTGGTGCTCCGCTCCTATTGGTCTTAGCGTGGTGATATAAGCCTATAACCTTCCTCGATAAATGAGCTATATAACACTAAAAGAATTTTTCAAATCGGACCTGTAGTTCCTGAGATTACCCCTATCAACGTCACAAACTCACAAACTTTACCTCTTTATAATATTAGTATAGATATATAGTTAAGATATTAAACGACGTAGACAAAGTCACAGGTATCATCTAGTATAAAATAAACAATAGGTTTTGTAACGAAACCTATCGGCTGAGTGCCTTAAACGCTCTAAGTAAGTTCAAATAATCTTAACTAATATATTGGTTTACTCTCAATGGCAATTCATGAGAGTACGCAATAAAATGAGTATTTATTCACCTTGCATAAGGACGGTATCGTGAGTACTTCAGAAAAGAGAAGTTAAATCGAATTTTAAAAGATTTAAAATTGTATTACGCTTTTATTTTGTTTTTTTTATGTCAAAGGCAGGCAAACGAACAGGTATGTGACCTGATGTTAGATGATCATCACCGTCCATAGACACTGGCAACACCAGAGGAGTCGCAAGTGCGTTGCCAGCCTGCATATGGAGGAGGTGTAGGGAAGAGGGTAAGAGCGAAAAGAGGTGGGCCTCCGGCGCTCTCACTGACCGAACGAAACACAACAAAGCAAGCACTGTTACTTCACGTCGGTGTTCTGTGAGAAGGTGGTACTACCCCGGGCGAGCCGACCCATTTATGCTGAAACTAGCTATTGCTACAGCGTGGCTCTACCACCTTCAGAAAACGTTTAAAGCAAAAATGCAGTCTTTACTATTAACGTTATCTTTTGTATTGTCATACATCATTTTCAGTTTATCAATCATTGTACAAGCAACAAGCAACATTTTTTCTCAATGCAAAGAATTTCCAGAAATTTCTAAAGTACCCAATCAGAGTATTTTTGTAACATAAATAAATGTATTTAATTAAAAACAATGCATTTGTTAAGGTTCGGAAGATACATTATTTATGAATTAAAAAGATATAAGCGAAATGTAACTTAGGAAATATTTGGTATACAATGAATTTCCAATAAATTTTACAGATGATTTTACGAATGTTTGCACCTCTTCGAAAATCAAATAAAGTAGAAGCTCCATGGTGTACTAATTCGAACAGATATCTATTAACTTACAACAATAGAGTCCAATTCTTTCTATACGACGTTAATAATATATTGACCATGTAAATAATTAATTAAATATTTAATAAAAGGCATATTTCATTGTTATAGTGTATGAAAGGTCATTATAAATATTCAGTACCCGGCTTTTGATTTGGCACGTCGGGGAGAAGAGTGAGACGTCCTGCTAAATTCGAATAACTTCGGTTTTGTAAGGCGTTCTGTCTATCGTACACCATAACCACTGCGATAGAAAGAGATAACGCTAAAACCGAACCTAGCCGTTTATCTCGCCAACGTGCCAAATCAAAAATCAGGTACTCTACTAGGTTATTGAATTTGTGTTGAGTTGAGTTATTATTAATTTCAGAACCATAATTCGAAGATATTTTTTTTAAAGCATTAACGAAATGTAAACTCAACTGGTATTTAGTATTCGCTTCGCTTGTCCCAATAAATAGAATTTTCGACTTAACAACAAATACTTGGATTAAAGGACGTTACAATTTTTTTTTGTGCGAATTATTTGGTGCATCCATAAACAATACTCGTATATTATTAAAACAGTGTCCATCATAAAATATAGTTTATTAACTATTGTGTTATTCAATAAATACTTCAAGGACGTAAACTATTTCTTATATAATATTACTCACCACAGCAATAACAATTACAACATAGCGATACGATTTGACCACCATCACTAGAAGTGCATTCTCATCGATTCGCAATTTAAATGCATCTGTGAGTTTCTACTTAACATTTGTTATTCCTTACCGTGGAACAGGTAATGGCATCGAATATGGTAGAAGGCTCGTGTACGACAAAACTTATTACCTGAACGTGCATTAATGTAGATAGTTTAACGTAACTTAAACATTTAGATTTCATTTAATACCTTTTTGGTCATACTTAGGACAAAGAGTAAATAACAGAACGTCATGTTCTTACCAAAAGCCTTGGAAAATCTCTTTGGCATTCATTAATCATTTCGGATTCCATGGAGATTTTGTATGCTTACAGTAAATACCTCATTAATTTGACCTCTTTAGGTCGATCTATGTATTTTTCTTTGATCACTCGTATGAGCGTATCGCTCTACGTGCCATATCAACGAAGCTTATCTTTCAATAGCATAGGAACGACATTCTCTTTTAGGCCAGTCACGCTGCGTGTATAGTTGTCATTTTTTTTTTAAATAGTAAGCATAGCATAATCGGCCATTTAAAATCACACCGAAATATAACCACAATGTATCTCTAAGGACATGATGACAAATAAAGATCTTAAAAAAATTGTTATTTGTTAATTGTATCACACTAGAATAGAACAAGAAGATAACGAAGAATTTAGTACTGAAGTTTCTGAAATTAACAGTGCACGTAGAAACATAAAAATCAATAAGATAAGGAACAAGAAATGGCACACTTATATCGCATCTAACTTTACACAGAAAAGAACATAAAATTTAACAAGCCCTTATCAGAGGCTGGAAAGCGAGCGAACCATAAGACGTGGGTGGTCTGTCAAAAAAAAAATATAAACAAGAAAATGGCGGAAAAGTTCTAGGTGTTCTCATAAATAATGCATTGGAATTCGAATGCGTGGTGTGCGAAAACGGTGTTCCTTTTGCTGCCATGCACACCGTTACTGTGCTGTCCGCGTCAAGAAGATAAATAGGCACATTTGAGCAGGTCAAATACATAACCTTTTTGTAAATAAAAAGTGTTAATAGGAATTTCAAATAATTTTAAAAAGTTATTTTTTATACATTGTAAATGTACGAAAATGTCATTAAAAAAAGTTGTATTTTAATATGAAATTTGTTTTTAATAATTAACATAATCACATTTTTATATAAAAAGATTTTTACTAATTCACTTATTCGAGTCACATTCGCGAAACTTTATTAGAAATCAGCAATATTACTAAATTTATATTAATTGCATTTTAAATGTAGGAACATTTAATTAAAAACGTTTTATTTCAATATAAAATGTGTTTTTGATAATTAATATAATCGCATTTTTATATAGAACAATAGAATTTTTACTGTTTCACTTCTTCGAGTCACATTCGCGAAACTTTATTAAAAATCAGCTACATTACTATTTATCACAATCTAAAATGGATTCGAATTGAATCTACGTGAGATAGTTCGTGTAATGATATCTATGTCTCCTCTAATCAATTCAGCACAACTACACCGTGTTTCATTTGCGTAAATAACCGATACGTAGGCATTCCGTTCATAACACGACTTATTTAGTTATTCGACGGACAATATGCTCGGGAATCTATGAACCTCACGACTAGTATTGTGATGGGAATAATATCATAATGTATGTTTATAATTTGAACTAAGAATGTAAAGATATGCGCGTAATAGCTTCATTATTTTATTCACGTGCATTTATTTATATTAATAACGTAGTGTAATAAATCGTAACAAAAATGAATATAACATACACAGTATGCTTCATATTCAAGATCTTCTATACATATAAATAGAATGTAAATCTAATGTGTCTGCACTTTTAGATTTTTGTATCAAAAATTGTTGCAGTTGTCTAGAAATCTATACTATCTATACTAATATTATGATATTATAAAGAGGTAAAGTTTGTGAGTTTGTGCGTTTTTGACGTTGTAAGGGGTAATCTCAGGAACTACTGGTCTGATTTGGAAAATTCTTTCAGTGTTATATAGCTCATTTATCAGGGAAGGTTATAGGCTATATATCATCACGTTAAGACCTATAGGAGCGGAGCAGAAATGAAAAATGTTGCAAAATCGGTGTATTTTTTCCTTTTCAGAACTTCCCCTGTGTTTTAGCGCAAAATAACCATTCCATGCGTACGAAGTCACGGGCAGAAGGTATTAAAGAACTAATTATATTATCTATACTAATATCATAAAGAGGTAAAGATTGCGAAGCTGTAGGGGGTAATATCTGGGGAGTTGAAGAAAAAATGGTAAAACGTTTCTTACGAACGCTGCCTTAACCATGAGAGATATATGATTGAGTTCTAGAAAAAAAGTTGTAGCTTGAATGCCTATTACCGCCCAACGAAGTGGGCACGGGTCGGCTAGTAAGTTATAAAATACATTTTAATCAATTATAGAAATGTCTATCTGTCTGAATGACTGTAAGGATAAAACCTCCCCAAGAAAATCATAAAGCATATGATCGAGTAACATTAAGTCTTTGTTTCATTAAAATCGGTTCCGCCGATCAAAATATATTTTACTTTTAATGACGACGCGATAGAAAAGTAGATAAGTAAAGGAACTTAATACATTCAGATGACTTTATTAATCACCGTTTTTTATACATAAGGTTTTACGCGAACGAAGTCGCAGACACAACTAGTATTTAGTATAATTATCGTAACACCTCGATCTAGACATATTAGTTAGTACTAGTGGGCGCCCAGTGGTCGACATTCGACCATAGTTCATTGATTTTTTAAAGTTTGAACTTTATTGGGGTTCTTTTGCCAACTTACTTCTATAATCAAAGGTTTTTATCATGGTTACTCAGTTATTATAATAATAGTTGTATGTTATAATATCATTCTTGAATATAGAATAAAAAAGGGTAATTGGAACGTAAGAGTAAAATAATACATACAGTCGAGCATATCAACCTCCTTCATAACCTTTTTTGAAGATCTTTATTGACAGATGTCAAAATGTCTTTTTTATTTACATGTGTGTATATGTTGAGTAAAATTGAAGCAGTAGTGTGAGTAATGCATATTTTAATTAATTTAATGTACTTCTAATGCATTTTACATAAAATAAATAGCTTTCTGCACTTCTCCTCCATATAAACTTTAACTATGCCAAGTTTCACGTTCATCCGTTCGCGCATTTCTCTCAAAAAGGGATACAAAGTTTGGGCTTCACGTATTAATATATATGATATAGATGTCCTTAAATTTCCTATTTCAATTAAAATACAGCAATATCTGTTTTAAGTGGAGTTAAGAAGCATCAAATGCATAAACTGTGTTTTTTTAGACTTTCTAGAACTTGACCATAATCTCACCTAATAGTGGATGATGATATAGTCTGAGATGGTAATACGATAAACCTAGAGGTTCTGCTCTCCTGTGCGGCTGTTGAAACACCTATAAGATGATTACAAAAGATGCGGCTCATAACAGGGATTCGTGATGCATTACCAGCAATTAATGTTTTCATCAATTAAGAAATTCATGCAGTATAATACCACAGCGGTGGTACACACACAGAAATAGCGGCAGACACCTAAATTATACACATCTTCTTTAGTAAATATTTTATTATTTGCATGGAATGTTTGAGTAAGCTCTGTTATTAATTCTCCATCTGGTGTTTGGAAACCTAATATTACGAAATGACATTTGCGTAATTTACAAGAAGCCACTTGATTACTACTCTGGTTACTATACCATAATAGTAACCACGTAAGTAGAGCCACGCTGAAACTATTACTGGTTTCAGCATGAATGGGTCGGCTCGTCCGGGGTATTACCACCCTCTCATAGAAAACCAACGTGAAGTAACAGTGCTTGCATTGATGCGTTTCGTTCGGTCAGTGAGAGCGCCGAAGGCCCACCTCCCCTTTCCTCTCCATCTCCCACTCCTAATCCCTTCCCCCTAAAGGGTGGCAACGGACTTGCGACTCCTCTGGTGTTGTTGGTGTCCATGGACAGTGGTTATCACTTAACAGCAGATGACCCACCTGTTCGTTTGACATTTATTACATAAAAAAAACTCTTAAATAATAGCCTTTTATTCAGATCTCCTTATACTGATTACAGTGAGTTTAAACTTGAAACTTAAAACTAATGCTTAACTCTTACGCTAACTATTGAAACTAATATTTGTTTCTTCGATATTATCTTCAGATCTGTTTGCCAATCGGCAAAGGCCTCCTCCAACCTTTTTAATGTTGGAGGGTTGTAATCTATTTCCCTCACGATGACCAGTCGGCTTGGGGGAGTGATACTACTCTTAAGTTAAGCTTAAAATCATTAAAATTAATAAAGCTACAATGAACATTTGTGAACTATTATTATATTATACCTTAAAACGAGCAATTCTTGTATATTTTTATATATTCAGGATCTCGGAAACGGCGGCAGCGATTTCTGTGAAACTTAGTATGTAGGTGGTTTCGGGGACGATAAATTGATCTAGCTAGATTTCGTTCATAGAAAACTTTTTTATCTGAGTTTTCAAGCAATGAAAAAATATAGCTAGAATATAAAGGTAAATATCACCACCGCTAACAAAATAAAAATAGCTCAAATGGAAATCGGCTGCTTCGAAAATCCGCCTAACCCCAGTTCGAATCCGAGTGAGATCAAAAGAGAGATATCTTTTTTAACATATTTTTTATAAACATGCTAATTTTGTGATGCAAACCTAACAGTTTATTTTAATTTAAAAATGTTTTTTAAAGAACCGAGCTAGGCTCGGTCGTCCAGGCACTTTATATAAAGAGAAGATAAATTCAACTAATTCTAATTTAAAGTCTGTTTTATAATCCCACCAATTCTTCTCTGTCACAGTACCGTTTGTAAATAGGCTATCACCTCTAGAACTCAACAAGCGAGACATGAATAAGGCTGTTCAATAATTCATAGGGAATAAATAAAGCACGTTCCTTTACCCTCCCCGGAGTACGACATTTTTCAAGTCTCACTGAATGACAATTTCGAAGCTATAAAAAGCGATGTATTGTTTTATTCACTTGGTAATTACGTTCTATTTGCTGTATATAACTCTTCTTAGAAGTGGAGGGTTCTATAGTCGTATTAAAACGAGAATTACGTGGACAACAATGATGGATACATCATTACTCACTTGTGCGTCATCAACTAATTGACGGGTGTTTCTATTGTTTATTAGGATTACTCCTTAGCTTCTTTATACAAAGAATTAAAATTAATAATCATTCTTTACCGAGGATAACTTACGAAATCGCTAAACCGATTTCGCTACGTAGCTTTTACTGGTAGACCGAGGACTTTTCAAAAGATTATATGAACTCTAGTTATATTTTCCATGGGTATTAAGGAGTAATGATTAAATTGAACAGAGATAACTTCGAATCGATAAAATAACAGAATTACAGTAGATTATAATACATAATTAAACCAGATAAAATAAGTAGTCTATGAAATAATGATCACTACACATTATAAAACAAAGTCACGTCTGTCTGTATGTCATTTCGTGATAAACACCAAAACTAATGAACGGATTTTCAGGCGGTTTTCACCAGTAGATAAAGTGATTCACGAGGAAGGTATATATTTGTCAAGGTTTTTTTTTATTATCACGGCAGGGCAACATCCGCCGGGCCCGCTAGTTTATATAATAAACAAAACCGCCTTAATACTCAAAAAATCTCACCGGAACGTCCTTGACCATAGTTAGGTACACCTATCTAGAGATGGATTGTCATAAACCCACCGATATCCCAATCACTTATACATTTTCTATTCGACTTTAATAAATTCCCTTGTGTATCTTCGAAGTCCAATGCTAACGAAATAGAAATGGAACCTCCTTGAAAATACTACCTTTCTAATAAAAAAATGATTTTCAAAATCCGTTTATAAATAATATCTAGTTCTGAGGTAACAAACGTTAAAGACAACCAAATTTAGAACTTCCTCCTTGTGAAGTCCGCTAAACCCAAAACCGTTTCCACAAGAACGAAATCCCAGACTTAGCTAGCTAGCATTATGATCAGATTAGTGCTTAAAGTTAAAGGCCGCTAAGAGTAAACCGAGAACGTTATCATACTAAACTTAGTGATATGTTATTTGGAACATGGAGATTTAATGGAAAATAACGCACATTTGGTAAGTAAATATGTATTTACACAGTGTATTTCAAAGTTTTTTTTTTTATTATGGAGAAGGAATTACAGTCATATAACCAGAAGAGCTGTAACTGTGAAGTTGAAAGGATATTGTAAGGTGGTAATAGGAAACTATTACTGGTTTCAGCATGAATGGGTCGGTTCGCTCGGGGTACTACCACCCTGTCCAAGAAATCCGACGTGAAGTAACAGTGCTTGCATTGTTGCGTTTCGTTCGGTCAGTGAGAGCGCCGGAGGCCAACCTCGCTCCTTTATTTCCCATTAACACAGGCTGGCAACGCACTTTCGACTCCCTGGTATTGTTAGTGTCTATAGACGGTGGTGATCACTTAACACCAGGTGACCCAACTGTTCGTTTGCATGCTATGACATAAAAAAAATAGTAGTGGATCTAGATCACAGAAGGCGGGAACAGATTATGTGCCGAATGATAGAGGTATAGAAAATGTATATATTGAGGAGCTAGGAAGAGGAAAAAGGTAAGAAGATAACATCAGAATCGTAATGATCAAACCATTTGCAATGCAGCGATGTTGTCACAGTTACTTGAAACATTTAATCGATCTCCATGCAAGTTAGGTTATAAAGATCCGTCCGCTTCTTTTTCTTTCATACAATTGAATTATGAAGATAATAATAAAATGCAATATGTTTAGCAAAGAGTGAAGTATCTATACTAATATTACAAAGAGGTAAAGTTTGTGAGTTTGTGACGTTGTGAGTTTGTAGGGGGTAATCTCAGGAACTACTGGTCCGATTTGAAAAAATCTTTCAGCGTTATATAGCTCATTTATCGAGGAAGGTTATAGGCTATATATCATCACACTGAGACAAATAAGAGCCGAGCACCAATGAAAAATTATTCAAAATCGGGATATTTTCCTCTTTCCTCGAAGTCGCGAGACGAGGCTAGTATGTTTAGTAAAGAGTGACGTATACTTATACAAATTAAGTTACAGCTTAAACATTGAGAAATAGCTTCAACTTTATTATGACTTAGGAAAAGTTATGTATAAACTAGCTTCGTCCGAGTTTAATGGTTACTTTGAGCTAACGCTAACACGAAGCGGAATCTCTCAAGAGTTAAAAAAACCGCGATTTTGAAACATTCTTCATTGGTGCTCCGCTCCTATTAGTCTTAGCGTGCTGGTATATAGTGTCTATAAATAATCTATGTGATGTCTGTAACAAACGTTTATCTGGCAATATTAGTACCAATTAAGGACAATGACAATTTGTAAAAGAGTTTTTACAATTTGAATCAATCTATGCACGCATGCGCGTCGTGTCGAGTAGATGCGCACACCGACATGACAACATATAAGACATACAAATAAAATTAGCAGATGCATCGACTTGAAAAGACATAAGGCACCGATTATCACACTGTCGATAATTAAAACCGTTGCACGCGAAGTCAGTTGCTATGCCGTCAACATGCAGAGCAATTTGGGGACAGTGACTTTTCGATATTTGATAATATCATTTATACTCCTTCGACATTTCAATAAAGTAGTTATCAGACAGAATTGCGTATGCTTTTGATTTGAAAGAAAGAAAAGACATTTATTATACACATCGATTCTTTTTTATATCAAAGGAGGCAAACGTGCATCATCTGATGTTAAGTGATAAGCGATGTAAGTCAGGTGCGTCATCTGATCTTAAGTGATCATCACTGTCCATAGACACTTACTTACAACACCAGGGGAGTCGCAAGTGCGTTGCGAGCCT
The DNA here is from genome assembly GCA_015888305.1 of Antheraea pernyi. Taxonomy (NCBI): domain Eukaryota; kingdom Metazoa; phylum Arthropoda; class Insecta; order Lepidoptera; family Saturniidae; genus Antheraea; species Antheraea pernyi. Next base: position 904,318 of record MU158750.1, on the reverse strand, counting down.
GTGTTTGGGGGAAGGGGAGAGGAAGGAGAGGAGGTGCTCTTCCGGCACTGTCACTGACCGAACGAAACGCAACAATGCGAGCACTGTTACTTCACGTCGGTTTTCTGTGAGAGGGTGGCATTACCCCGAGCGAGCCGACCCATTGATACTGAAACCAGTAATAGCTTCCCTCCAAACACAAACTGGTAACGCACCTGCGACTCCCTTTATGTTGCTAGTGTAAATGGACGGTGGTGATCACTTAACATCGAGAAATGTGTATATTATGTGTTGTACTGTAGTGTCGCAGAGTTGTATTGGTAAGTTTGAAAAAAGTTGAATGTTAGATATAAGATAACAAGTACATACTAGTGGGCGCCCAGGGGTCGATATTCGACCATAATTCATTGATTTTTTAAAGTTTAAACTTTATTTAAAATATTATAATAATAGTTATCTGTTATAATATCATTGTTGAATGTAGAATGAAAAAGGGTAACTGGAACGTAAGAGTAAAATAATATATACAGTCGAGCGTAGCAACCTCCTTCACAACCTTTTTTGAAGTCCTTTATTGACAGATGCCTACATGTCTTTTTTATTTACATGTGTGTATATGTTGTGTAAAATTGAAGCAGTAGTGTGAGTAATGCATATTTTAATTAATTTAATGTACTTCTAATGCATTTTATATAAAATAAATAGCTTTCTGCACTTCTCCTCCATATAAACTTTTACTATGCCAAGTTTCACGTTTATCCGTTCGCGCATTTCTCTCAAAAAGTGATACAAAGTTTGGGCTTCACGTATTAATATATAGATATAACTTATACATATATAATTTCTTAACATACATAAGTACATTAAAATTCGCTGGTGAATAGGCAACAGAATATGGTAAAGAAACGAGACATACACACACGAAGATAACATTAGGCACCCTCACTCTAAGCAATCAGGTAAGAGTATGAATCGCAACTAAATTCAGAATACAGAATGTTTTATATATCTTATTTCTTTACATTCCTCAAAATCACAGGAACTTCATATAAAAGAATTATTCAACGATGTCCATAGGTTCGAGTATCAAAATTCGTACCTAGTTCAATTAACTTACGTTGAAGAAACCTAGAGATTACAAAATTGTTTATTTAATGCCATACAAGAGAACTTTTTATTTTATTATAGAATTTTAACTGTTTCAATGGCCCAGTTATATATTCTCATGTGTTAGAGATATTATGCAACTAGTTTCCGTTTTCTAAAATCATATTACATCATACAGTTATAACCATATTTTTGTTCTTCAATATATAAAAAAATATATATGAAAGCATCTAATTATAACAATAATTTTATTGACGGTTGGATTTATGTTACAGTGATTTTCGTTAACAGGGAAATCTGATCATTTAAAAAAATCTAATAATTTTAAAGTTTATTTATGAAATTTAATTAAGTTTTACATCTTAGAAACCAAAACTATAGAACAGATTGGAAGTAAAACTTTACAAGATCACCTAAAACTTCCACGTATGAATGCATATACTATATGCTACTATATACTCTTTCGTACATAAGTAATCGAGATATACAATTTCATTGATAAACATAATTACATAAACTCTAACTGTCGTAATTTCAATTTCTGTGAATAAAATTTTGCATATGCCTAGAAATAAGTAATAAAATATATTTCAATCATTTTTAGAAATGTCTGTCTGTCTGTCTATTTCTCGGTCTGTCTGTTTTTATGAACATGCGTCATTGGCAAAGTACTGGGGTCACAATAAAACCACACCAAGACAATCATAAAGCGTATCTTCGAGAATAACTTAGTCCTTGTTGCATTAAAATCGGTACACTGTAACGATCAGTACCAGCCTGTCTCTCCAAACAGAGCGGGCTCACGCCCACGCCCGCGTAACCACAGATCACGCCGCCGTGGTCTAGGGGTAAATTTCGCTCTCGCACACCAGACTAGGCCCCCTCGGCAACGGATCAAGCCTAGGTCCGTTCCCTCGGCGTGGAGCCCTTGAGTACGCTGCTCGCGCGATACAGTGACACAAAATCTTACATCACTGCGACAACATTACACATATCACCTCCACACACGTGCACGCATACACGCAAACACAGGCAAGTGGAAGGGTTTTATTTTTTTCCCTTATCAAACTAAACTAGTTTAGAATATTATCCGATACGAAATATATATAAGAGTTATTGAGGTATGTATGCTTGGTACACATATATGTTTCAACAACTCATATATGTATGAATAGTTAGCTTAGGTTAGCTCAGATAGATCGCGAATTGCATGTATCAGGCAACAGCCAAAGCCGAGGTGTGCCGTGCACCCTTGAGCTAGTTGTCAAAATAAAATCGGCTGAGTGCCTTAAGCGCTCGCCTTAGTAGCCCGGTGAAGCTGTTAAGACCCTGCTGGGACAATAGCGTAGTCAGTTCGAAAAAAAAAAAAAAGGTACACTGTATCAAACGTTATTGTAATTTTAATGATGTCGCGGCGTAAGTACGAGACTAAAGTAGATAAGTAAAAGGACTTAATACATTCAGATGACTTAATTAATCACTATTTTTTACATAAGGTTTCACGTGTACGAAGTCGCGGACACTGCTGGTTGTTATATAAGATCCGTTTCAAATATATTAAAATTACAGACAGACAATATTGCAGACAGCACTGAGTCTCATCGCTTATGAACGCATATTGAATCCAACCGTTTAGATTATTAATAATCATCGAGCATGTCTGTGCAATAGTTAAGCCTAAAATAGAAGTATTACTCACGATTGACATGATTGATGTAGTAGGGCCCGATCTGGGGATCGTAGGCCTCCTCCCAACCCAATGGCAACTCATTGCCGATGCAGTCCGCGAATGTCTGAGGCTTTGTGTATCTGAAACAATGATAATATATCTTTAGTTCCAAGAAATATGTCATAGTGAACGATTTTTAGAAATCTAGGAGCTAAATGTTCTATTTACTTTGTATTTTATATTATATTCATACTTCTAATCCCACTTTTTCTTCTAATTCTTCGATGTGAATAACTTACGTTTTCTAAAGTGTTGTGAGATGTCTCGAGAGGTTCATAAAATTGAACTATATAACGTTATTAATAAAATCGAATTACACCATAGATGACTGAATAATTTCGATGTACAATAACAGCGATAACTGAAAAAATTGTTTGGCAATGTATTAGCCAAATAGCTAAAGTTGAAGAGTTTAAATTTGACCACAAATACACGAGAATTTTATTTATTTAAATCTTAACTATTATTACAGCAAAAATAAAACATGAATGCAAATTATTATTATTCTAATTCCTCGATAGAATACCTTTTATTAGTATCACAGCGAATTTGGAAGTCTGTTTAGACCAATTACTGTAATATGTATGTAAATATGATGGTATGTTTTTAACAAATTATACTTATTGATGCCTACATTCATATTTTTTGTAGTTGCAGCGAAACGTGATGTTTTACAATATAGAGTCAGAAACTTAAGTAATATAAAACTGTACAACGGACCATGGTTATATAGAAGAGATCCATTATTCCTGCTACGTTAATCGAAACCATCGATAATTATAGGCCACAACTGGTGCAAAAGAAAATGTAAATTACGAGTCTACGCTACGCAGATAATAGCAACTCGTGGTGGAATAATTTATGATGGGCGATGATGCAGGAGCTACGCGCGTCGGGGCGTGGTGTGGCGGCGCCAGCGACCTGCTCCACTTGACTTGGACAAGTTTCGATCATGATTCACGAGACTTGTCCAGCAACAAAAAGCGGACTCTCGTTTCCGATGGTGACGAAATCGGCTGGCGCGTCTCATACGCATCCCGCTTAACGGTTTTCGTGACTTTTAATATGGCGTTTATACGGTAGTCGGTTATTAAATAAGATTCCTCGGTTAATTGCCCACGTTTATGTCCAGTTTGGCGTACGTGCAACTTTTGAAATGGACGTTTTCGGTGTTCGCGTGATTCCGTTTTACCGTTTGTTGGTTGTTTTGCTGTAAACGCCGAGGTTCTCCTGATTTAATGAGTAGTTATACCGACATGTATTGCTAATTACATCTGAATTTTAAAGTTAAGAGACATTTATGAGATCTTATTTTTCATGTTAAAGAATTACATTTTTATCGTTTCCTTTAATAAGTAAGTCTGAAATATTCCATTTTAAATGTAAGCCTACAGATCATCCTATTATAGAATGAATCTTAATATGCATCCAAATAAAAAGTTTATATGTTTATTTCAACCATTCCAAAGATTTTCGACTTAATGGAAGTTTTTTTTTAAGTAAAACTTACGAGGGGTAAATCTTGAATGGAAATTCGTTACTCATTTCGCACGGCTACCGAATGCGGCATCCGTTTCAAAACACGATCATACTTATCGAGGTGAGGGGATAGAGGGCGCGTGCGTATGCGCATCCATTGCATCGGTGCAAGAGCGAGAGAGAAATAACGCAGGCGGTAAGTGGGAACGGCGCGACTAAGGCAACTATGTTGCTGTTGCATGTGGAACGGCAAAACCAGTCCTGTCAGCGGGATGTCAAGACGAGCCGAGTTCTTGGAAACGGTGACCCGTGTCACGGAATCCCTTGCACACAACCGCAAAATGACGCACACTAGTACTATAACATACGCGTTGACTCCGATCACATTTTTGTAATAGATTAATGGCAGTGACATAATTAATAACTGATTAATCGTTCTACAGTTTAAATCGATAGGCAAAATATAAAACATTACAGACGGTTTATAAAATAACGATCGTGTTAATATTTATAAAACCCACTTTCGTATGCATTGACCACTTATTATTATTTCACGAGAGCAAAGTGATAGCGGAAATAGCTAAATATCGGTTTGAAAATAGCAAATTTCGATTATGGACCAGTTACAATCACGCCTTAGCAATTACGACGGTGCTGCGTCTGTATATGTGATAGAAAAACGATCTATGAGCAATTTGAAATATAAAAGAGTGTACATTTTAATTAACATTATTGATGGAACATAATTTAATTTGTTTTTATTTTATTTAATATTTAGCCAATCTGCTGTTACTTTGCTCTTCTGAGATATTTCATCGGGAGCGGATCCTACACTGTTATGCCACAAACTATAATTAAACTATGCTATACGTCACATTATTTCAAAAAGTATCTAGTAATAAATTCATAAATTCCATAGCTATTTACGTTTTTTCGAAAACGATGAAATCGATGCTTTGTTCTACTCTACTGATGATCTACTGTACACTAATGATGAACTATGTTAATAAAAAAAAATTCTTCGTTTCGCGCTTAAATGATCTCGACATTTATAGCTGTCAAACCTATTCATAATGTGTTAAAGTTTTCCTGAAAACGCATTTGCTAATCACTGAATCGGTTGTACAATAGACATCAAAAGAATTTTTTTAAAGATGATAAGAGTTAAGTCAATCGTATAGTCTCTAGTACCGTGCGTTCTGTTGCCTTGTACCGACATAATATTTAAAAGTAATAAACAAATGAAATGAGAAAAAGGTGCGGACAAAGAGGTTGCGCAAAAAGAATGTTTTCAAAAACGTCAGTGCATATTGAATATGTTATCCGAACATTTTGCATAAAATCAAGCAAACTATGCATTTTACATATAATGAAAATATAAATCTAACGTGTCTCTACTTTTTAGATTTTTGTATAAAAAAATTGTTGCAGGTGTTTTGGAATAAGTAATAAAAGACATTTCAATCATTTTTAGAAATGTCTGTCTATTTGTTTGAACACGCATCGCTGCTAAAGTACTACATTCATGATAAAGCCTCTTTAGTTTTTGTTTCATTAAAATCGTTTCACTCTATCAAAAGGTATGGTAATTTAAATTTTAATGGCGAAGCGACTTAAGCACGAGAGAAAAGTAGATAAATAAATGGACTTAATACATTCAGACGACTTTATTAGTCAGTTTTTTTATATTAAGGTTCCACGCCGACGGAATCGTGGGCACAGCTAGTATAGAAATATCAGTACAGCGAGTGTTGTAAACCCCGAAACAGAAAATGGTTTGTAATAGGTAGGTGTTACATTTTGTGGGATTATGGTTTTTTTACCGTAGTATATCATAATGACAAAAAAATGTAATTATTTTTAATTATAATCGTGTAATATCTTAATCTTTTTTATTTCGAATTATCTGTTATATTATTTAATATTTTGATTTTTACCAGACGACATACTTGAGATATTTAATTTGCTGTGATTGGTTGTTTGGTTAGTTACATTTTTTTTCATTATTCGTGACAGGATCAATTGAATTGCCAATTTCATCAATAGTTATTTATTATATATTATAAAGATACATACATAAATAATACAATAAAAAGTATATACTCGTATATCGTCGGCGGCATTGGAAGGTCGCATTCTTTAGATAATATTGGCAAAGAATTTTTTTATCTGATAATAAACAGTTTTCAACATTATCACAATTGATAAGATAGTAACAATTGAATACTAAGTTCAAAACTTTAAAATACCCGACCTTATAGAAATTCAATAGTTTTAATAATAATAACTTAATATAATAAATCATATTTAATAAATAACCTGCAATCAATATTTGATTGTTACAATAACGCCATCTATTGATTTACGTGCGAATTAATTCGTTAAAAAATCCTGTTTTTGAATTCAGAACTACATAGGGATTAAAAAACCGTTTTACTTGCGATATTATTTTATATGTATTAAACAGCAAAATTAAAATTTCGATCATAGTTATAATTAAAAGATATGTTAATAAATACTCTGATGTTTTTTTATCGATAAGGAGCTATTACTATCGAGGAACGTTGTAATTTTAAAATGTCCACCATGGTTTCGAAGTATCGCTTCGGAATCTTGTAATTATAAGTCTGGGATCGTCTCAGTCGTATGTTATGTTTGTGCATCACAGTCTCATTGGAAAATAGCGCGGCAGAAGGCCAATGTACCGTCAGTCGCCAGCCACAAATAGCATCGCGAAGGTTGCCGCCCGCTTTGGAATATTCTGTTACACGCCCTGCAGATTTCGCGTTTTTGAGTACCACCTTCCATGAAGTGTTATGGAAAATTATCACGAAACAAAAACAAATTACTTTTAAAATAGTTCCTCTAACAATTAAACGTGGTTAATTCCATCGAATTTATCTACCTATACATATAATTATGTTAAATCTAACGTACAAACACAAATACCTTTATTTACTAGAATACTTTACATAATATAGCCTTAACTATGGCTCCAAATTAGGCAATGCCTGTCTCATGGAAGCCTAATGCCTGATTACCTGTATGTACTTTTTAGATTTTTGTAAAAAAAATTGTTCCAGGTGTCTAGGAATACGTAATAAAATACATTTCAATCAATTTTAGAAATATCTATCTGTCTGCTGTAACCGATGTCTGTCTGTTTGTATGAATCACTGCTAAAATACTGCTTTAATGATAAAAGAAAATCATAAAGCATATCTTCGAGTAATATTTAGTCTTTATTTCATTAAAATCGGTTCAGTCTATCAAAAGTTCTTATTCTTTTAATGACGACGAGACTTAAGTACGAGAGAAATATAGATAAGAAAATGGACTTAATATATTCAAATAATTTTATTACTTTTTTTTTCACATTAGGTTCCAAGCGGATAGTGTTGCGAACACAGCTAGTATTTAATATAAATGGTAGTTAATGTAATATCAAAATACTATACGGAACAGAGGAAAAGTCCGATGACCGAATCCTGAATTACAACAAACTTGGGGCACGTCTGGTCGAAGGCGGTGCCACGCTGTCTCACATATATCGAGCGACCGACAGACGGACACGCACACCTACCTAATGCTCTATAAATACCGCCAGAGAAATATTTTAATCCGGATGGCCCGTTTAATGCACATTCCTTGGGGCTTCGGAACAATCTCGATTTTTTTTATTCCTTCGCTCCCAGCGAGGGCAATGCCCCACTTTGGTTATAATCCGCCGTAAGATAGTCCGTCTTACAAACTGTGTCAGTAGACAATAGTTCAGGATAACAGCGTTAGGTGAATAACCTTTTTTTCGAACTGACTACGCTATTGGCCTAGCAAGGCCTTAACGGCTTCACTGTAGTCCGGCGAGCGCTTAAGGCACTCAGCCGATTTTATTTTCACAACTAGCTCACGGGTGCACTGCACACCTCGGCTTGGGCTGTTGCCTAGGTTACAAAAACACGAATCTAACTGAGCTAACCTAAGCTACATATTCATAGTGAAATATATAAGTTTTTTATATTATTGTTTTATTGGGTAATAAGAAAATCCTCAAACGAAACAAAGAGACCTTATCTGGGTTTACGAAATATATATGTGTACCAAGCATGTATACCTCAATACCTCGCACATGTATTTCGTATCGGGAAGTTGACTCAACGAATTCAATTCGATAAGGGATGAATAACCTGTACTTTACCAATTCAGCAGTAATAAATAATATACTTTATCGTGATGTCATAGATAGCCAGAGTCGATTAGACGGTTAAAAAACAAAATCGCACAGGAAGATTGACCAGTCCTTTAGTTACCCAAAAAAAGAACGATGTTAGGGGTCAACGTGATTTCCTCTCGCATTCCGAGCCGCTGACACAATGGTACAACGTATTTGTAATCAAATTAAACACCGACTTGCACTTGGTTCGACGTAGCACACCGACCGGATGATCCAATACGTGGATATAAAATTTCTGACTCGAACCATGTATTAAAGTAACCACATACAAACATTCTCCGCTTCTTGCGTCATGGCCAATCACTGAATTTATCCCCCAAATTACTGCGATCGTTCGAAAGTGGAGATGGACGACTTCGCTTCAAATGTGGAGTGAAAAATACTTGCATCTTTAAGGTATAGTTTAAATTACAAAATTGATTGATTTTAGACGAGTCAATAGAAATAAAATGACATGACAATCAACCAGTAAAAAGAGAAGAAAGAAAACAATTATGCCATCAAAAACAAAACTTGTAAAAAAAACTAAGTCCCGCAACTCAGTTCTTCTACTCTAAAAAGTTATCAGATCCATGTAATACCAAGTCGGTTACTGTATTAAGTCCCTACTTAGGGGACCTTCTGTCTTAAGTTATTACGTAATTAGCTAACCTAACGACAGCTTTTAGTGACCATATCAATATTAAAAATCTTTTATGTTTTAATATTGTATTAGTTTTATCCACAACGAAGTTATAAGGGATCGAAAATAACCAGAACTTTTTTTTGACCGGGCAAGATCTTTACAGCTTCACCGGACTACGCCAAGACTGCTTTGAGAAAAGGATGGCACGGTCGTGCCGCTTTTTTGCTCGACTTGGCGGGGCCATTTCCGTGCCCCCAGATTTCATAGTAAAACAAACATCCTTTTGCATTACATCAATAATTCACAGGAGATGAGAAGATACCATTGCTACTTGTGAATAAAATAGGTTTACATTTAAAAACATGTAATCAACATAAGGTATTCAAAGTTTAAATCATTCATACCTATTCGAAAGTGGTCATTAAAAATCATTTTTAATAGCTACGATAAGCGCAAAGCAGGCGTTAAATGTGACAATATGACGTCACGCGTTATTCGATCATTGACAAACGACATTCCAGCGGCCAGTGTGAACCATGTTGGTACGCACGTCACGTCATACAGCCAAGGTCTCATGTTCGTCTTGAGAGTTTGAAGTGAAAAATTTTATTTTATTAAATGCCACAAGCGGAATATTAATGCGACGAGGCACAAATAAGAAAATGCCTGTCGTGTCCGAAAGATAACATTTCGTTACATCTATCCATAGTTGGAGTCAACGTCCATATAAAAATAAAAATCACACTGTTCTATGTAATTTATACATAGCATTGTACAGAGAGCTATAAAACTTCTAAGTACCAAACATAACGTCGGAATCGTAAACCTAAATTCACCGCTTTAAATTCCTCCGATCGTCGATTCAAAACATCGCCCGTATAAAACTATAAACTGGCGACCGAGTATCGATGCAATCGAAACTGCTCTCGAGCTATAATGTTGCATGCTGTCTGTTCAAGTGACGGACGGACGGACAGCGTGTTGCATAAACACTGAATATATAGGGTTTCCGTTTGAATCACGCCGCATACCAGTCGGCTTCGTCACGCCGTCAGCCGGCGCGTGCGACACAATATCACGAATTCACTGAACACTCAATAATAGTATAATACCTATACATCATACCAAATAACGTTGACAAAATGATAGACTGTTACTACATAAAACTGTACACGAATTGCTAATTACTAACAGGTGTTGTTTTACAATTCGCCCAGATCGTGTTGAATGATCGCCGTACTAGATGGTCTCGGAAATCTCAGCGGGATTTAACCATAAAATTGTCACACTAAATCATACTCAATTTAATTAGAGTTGAACTAAAATTTATTATGATTATAATTTATTACGTCTCGTTCGCATCTTAACGATATATGTATATATACTGGTTGATTATTAAAACGTACTTTTTATAAACTATCCATTCATCGAAACAACCGGTTTCGGTATTATTAACATACGCGTGAGTGTCTAAAATATTTGCAATATGATAACATCTTTTGACATATAAGAAACCTCGTTATGCAAATATAGAGTGGTTATTTCGTAAAATGTCGATTACCGGTCGTAGGAACATTTTACGGTAATGCATACCGGCGCACCGCCGTTGAAGAATGGCAGAAATGTGACAAACGCTTTGTTGGACTATTCGCCGTACTTTCCCAATGTATGGTAGAAAGTCAAACAGTAGGCAGCGATGTCATTCACATGGCGTTACTGTTAATTCCCTGTGACCGGATAGTATGATAAAACAAGGCGCGCGGTGTGATGCAAACAAATCGGTATCAATGCAGACACGATGAATGGATTTCGCCAGCTTCCGCGAATGTTTACTGGAGTACAAAATTCCACAGTTTCATTGTTTCATAGACAACGAAGACTGTGTTGTGTACTGCAAACTACAGCCTCGTCAACCTTTTTGGCCGATCTAATTATTGCTAAGTTCGGGATTCCGTATATTCTCAAGTTTAATACAAAACATGGTTAAAATATTATTAATAATATATCTATTAATATAAATACGTATCTATACCTAAATTAGTGTTCTGCGCAGCTATATTCAGAACGATCAAAAAGTTTCTTAAGCCATATCTATGTGACATATAAATTTTTGTGAACTCGACTTTTTTTTTTTCTTTTTAAATTATAACGGTGACGTTACTATTTAATCCCTACACACTTCTCCGTTTTGAAGGGTGCCCTGTCAAATCTTACCATTAGTTCTAGATAATATAATGATATGTAGCTGTGATAATCTTTTTTGATCTATCTGCCAGGAAAAGTTTCGTCAAAATCGGTTCAGCTCTTTCGGAGATTCCCCTCGATCAACAGTGTTGTGTACTGCAAACTACAGCCTCGTCAACCTTTTTGGCCGATCTAATTATTGCTAAGTTCGGGATTCCGTATATTCTCAAGTTTAATACAAAACATGGTTAAAATATTATTAATAATATATCTATTAATATAAATACGTATCTATACCTAAATTAGTGTTCTGCGCAGCTATATTCAGAACGATCAAAAAGTTTCTTAAGCCATATCTATGTGACATATAAATTTTTGTGAACTCGACTTTTTTTTTTTCTTTTTAAATTATAACGGTGACGTTACTATTTAATCCCTACACACTTCTCCGTTTTGAAGGGTGCCCTGTCAAATCTTACCATTAGTTCTAGATAATATAATGATATGTAGCTGTGATAATCTTTTTTGATCTATCTGCCAGGAAAAGTTTCGTCAAAATCGGTTCAGCTCTTTCGGAGATTCCCCTCGATCAACAGCGAACACTTATTTTATTTACATATATTGAATACAATAAAAACTAAAATAAAACAAATAATAAAGGTTATATACCAGAATTTAAATAAATTTGTATTATATAGTTACTTAATTTAAAATGATCCTTATATACTTTATTTAATTTGTAGCTTGTGCTTAAAAGTATGAGATTAAAAAAACAAATTTCGAAAAATTGTAATTTTTGTACTTACAGATACACAGCTACATCTACTTACAACCTAACTTAGTTCATGTTTATCAAATATGAGATTAAATATTTTAGTGGCTACATAGCAAGGCAAGTAGCGGTATACATGATATTGCTAATGTTGTCGCATATTTACGCCCACGCCCGTAAAAGCGCAGGTCGTCAACAATTTATTCAAAACCAAGGATTTCAACTCGTTCGCCTCTAAGAACCTCTGTTAATGGATATTGGACACCTAAATATTAATTCATTCTTAGCGGCAAATCAAGTTCTCCACCACGACAACATTCATAGCGTTCGATTTATACTGTAAAGACTTTACGACAATAGTATATTTCGAAATATTTCTTGCACTGTACTTAAATAACAAATAATTTGTGATATTATTTGATATACATAAAAATAGTCGTGGTGGCGTAATGATTTGAACAGTGAAATATCATTCTGATTTCCGCAGTTTCGAACCCCGGCATGTACTAACGAATTTTTTGGAATTTGCATACATAATTTAAATTGGTAACACTATCGGCTGACGGTGAAGGAAAACATCGTGAGGAAACCTGAGCCTGAGAAATGTTCTTATAGTACCACCCAATTGAACTGTCCATTTCTCAGGGTTTGAAATCTCCAATACGTCGTGGGCTGGCGTGATGATTATACCTTCTATGTACGGAGATTTTGTCGACCAACACGACCACAACAATTGAAACAACGAACAGAGAACAGGACAATTGATTATTTGTTAATTTTGTTTAATTAATTATGGTTAATTATGTCGGATCGACAGCCGCATGTCATTTAAAGCGCGAGCTAACTGTATTGTAGCGCCATCCTTTAACGACAAATATCAATATTTTGTAAATCAAGTGGAATCAGAACTACGTTTTGTCTTCGAGAATAGGCCTATGGCTCTGCAAATATCAATATTTTGTAAATTAAGTGGAATGCAGAACTACGTTTTGTCTTCGAGAATAGGCCTATGGCCCTGCAGTGGGTCTCTTACAGGCTGATGACAAATGATTCAATTTTGTCAACACTTGGTAGCAAAACTTAGCTGACACTAGGCTAACTGAAACATGTTTGTATTCGCATATTTACCATCGCCTCGGTGTATGTAAAATATTAAATGTATTTTAAAATTAAAGAAATCAGCGTTAGGTAGACATATTCAAAAGTGCACCAAACTGCATGACTTTGTTTTCTAACTCGACCTAACATTACCTCATGATGGCATAGTTGTTACAGCAGCGTCCATCAAAAGACGAGGACTCCTTTACTGATAAGATATACCGCAAAATAACACAGCACAACGAACTTGGCAATTGTATATACGCAAAGTTTTTTTTCATGTTCTTATGTGGTAGGTCTTTTGCCTAATGCCTTATTATTTGACTCCGTAAGCCTTTAGTGATGAAGTTGGCTTCAATCCTTAAATACAACTTTACACCTTCATATCCAATCACCTTAAAATAAATTTAAATCCAAATCTTATTCTCGAAACTTCTTCCATTTAAATACCACAAATGTCATATACATTAACACCGTGAACATATGAGTTTTATTTAAGTTTGCTGTGTCATGGAAATCACTAGCTTTTCTGAATTAATTGTGTGTTAATACTCTTACTTTGTTATTACTTTTTAAACCCTACATAGTTTTTAATGTTTTCAATATACCTTTACATTGATTTTTCTATTAATAACGTTTAAACTTTATATTAAGCATAATGATATAAAGCCTAGATTATCGTATGTAATATTCTCTATCTGATTTCGCAGCTTAGCCAGGACAAAGAAAAGAAAAACTATTTTATTCAAATGCATAGAATGGTTAATTAAAAATATAAAATAATAGACATTTCATAGTCGACTCATAATACATCGATAACGAAGACAGTAGTCACCTTACCAAAAACATTATTCATTAGTTTCTCATAAACTCTTATTTAATTAATACACTTGTAAATAAGGATATATTAATTTTTATTGGATATTTTAAATCGATAAATCGAATAGCGGTAAAAGACATCGGTTGGAAAGCAGCGTTTTATTGTAGACAATGTTCATAGAGGAAACATGAAATAGGCAACATTCTGTAGACAAAGTCTGGGCGTCATCCGATTGTTAAGTCAAACAGAATAATGCAAATCATGAGAATAGTTATTCAATTTTATGATCGTCGAGCGACGACACAATTTATCAACACACCGTATACGGACGGACAATCTTGCAGAAATACCATCTAACCCATTCCTAAACCCGCTATGTCGACACACCATATTTTGCACGTTTATCATGCCCGCTTCTCACATATTATGGTGTGGTTTTACGATACGCGTTAAGCCGTTATGGCTAAACTAAATAGACCTCGTACGGCTTCGAAATACGAAAGAAAAAAGAAGAAAACAAAAACCGACGTGTTTAATAACGATACTTTGTTTAGCATTGGGCAAACAACTGCTTTATGACGACATCTAGATAACTGTGGAATGCCAATTTTGATTAGAAACGAGAGCAGTGCCGCTTTTATCGCATACTTAGGTATATAGATAACTTTGAAACATGCGTGATTTTATATACTTTTTCATTATAACAACGATAACAAGTTCTCTTTATTGTTAAAGTATTCAACGTTTTGTGTTAATTTCCATTATACCACAAAGCAACAAAGATGTAAATTTTGCAATTTTATTTCAGTATATAAAAGGTTATATTTCAAAATGAGGTAAATCCATTTTTTTACATGTAAAATATGAAGATCATAAAAAAAAACTAAAAACCTTATGAACGGCAAAACTTGAACTTCGTTCCCAGTGTATAAAAACTGGAAATGATAAAAAATCAAACATGTCATATGAACGATTGAAATTGGATTTAACACATTTGGAAATATAACGAGACATATTATATGACGTTATACGATTTTAGTGATTGTACGAGACTTGTATAGAAGTGGTACTATTACTCATTAGTGCTAGAATTAAATAAAACTGCAGATAGTAACCGGTGGCGGAGCGGCGGCGTCGACGCGCGTCTGAGCGAACAAAATCGCCAAGGACATATTTATCTGAGTGGAATGCGTAGAATAAACAATGTTGTACGGTATTCCGCTCGCCGCTCCCTGCGGTACTCGTTTCCACGAAACGTTTAACAAAACCGTACGCAATATAACGTATCAATATTCGAATGTTAATACAGTCAAAACCGTTTATATTGACATCGTTTAGAACAACATACCGGTTATATTGACCAAGAACTAAGGTCCCGGCTGAATGCCGTATCTCAAAAATATCACCGGTTGTTACGGGTTATTACCACTAAATATAAGGAGTCCCTTCGATGTCGTTATAACAGATTTTGACTGTATTCAATAATTCTTCAAACACGTCGATAGCGTGCATAAATAAAATTACAAACTTAGCACCCACTCGAAGTCAAGAAACGCAGTAAAATGCCCAGCCCTTTTTGCGTTACGCATGAAGGAGCTCGGGTTCGTCTTATGCGTGGGAAGCACACACTTGGGTTACACAATCTTGTGTAGATAGCTTCGTTACACACTTAGATGATGTACAATAATTTTTAAATAAATCGTATTTTAAAGTCTCCGACAAACTCTCAGCAGAAGTACAGAAAATATGATCATTAAAACTAAGTTCTTAAACAAGAATATAGAAAAATATTACCACTGTAAACCATGTAACTAGAAAAGTGTTGAGTATGTTTGTGGACGGATATACGAGTAGAGGAAGACCGAAAAAGGTATGGATGGACTGCGTGAAAAATGATATGTGCGTAAAAGGTGTGAATTTTGAAATGACATTTGACAGGAGAGAGTGGAAAAAGAAAACATGTTGTGCCGACCCTACTTAAGTGGGATAAGGGCAATGATAATGATGATGATTACCGCTGTATCACATATAGGGTAGAGACGAGAAAATCAAACTACAACATGAATTGAGAGGAGGACTAACTAGTAAAATGTAGTATAATATTCATGACTATATTTACAAAAAAAAAGAGTAATGAAGTCATGCAAGTGTTGACCGCAGACGTGGCAATGACATCTCACATTCCAATCATAAGCATCCTCATATTTCCCACATATTATTTACCAACGACGACTGCACATGCCGCAGATTTCACTCGCCGCACATGTATTAACGATCAACGGGACGCAATATTCTGGTATGCGAACAGAACAATGTACCTATGTAGTGAAACCGCATTCAACCGATACAATTAAAGTAATAAACACTTGCGAACACAGGTATTATAAGTTCCCATTCGCTCGCTGAATCGACGCTATCATTGTCTTTCCCGCTTCCTACTTTTATGATACTGTTTTTCATCTATTCACAAAGCGTAGAGGTTCAACGCCTCTCGGTATTATACTTTTTACTGTTTTTATATTCCACGTATCTCATATAAATTGACATTCATCTTGTTGGATCTGCGAAAACCGCAAAATGATCTTTCGCACGCACCTTCAACTCGGTAATTTCGCAGCCACTTGATACTTCAAATACGACATTAAACACGACAGATTCAACTGGTATTATTTTTATTATTAACTAGCTATGGCCACGACTTTGTCCGCGTGAAACCTTGTGTAAAAAACAACGATTAATAAAGTCATCTGAATGTATTAAGTCCATTTATTCGTCTATTTTTCACTCATATTTAAGTCCCGTCGTCATTAAAAGTACAATAACTTTTGATAGACCAAACCGATTTTAATGCAACGAAGACTAAATATTATTCAAAGGTATGCTTTATGATTTTCTTGACGAGGTTTTATCATGAACGAAGTATTTTAGCAGTTATGCGGGTCCATACAGACAGACAAACATTTTTAAAATTGATTGAAATGTATTTTATTACTTGTATTTTACAAAAATCTAATAATTACAGCCACGTTAGATTTACGTTCTTATTATATGTATAGATAACAACCTTTTTACCAAAAGATCTTACATTTGTAAAGGTCAAGTGTTCTTAATTTACGACGGCGTAGTTGAGGTCAATAAATTATTGTATTTAAGAAAATACTTTATAGCGACAAACGTAGTAATAGATTTTTTGATTATATTGCAACAAAAACTTTCCTTCTCAGTTAAACTATTATACTTTATCGTCTACTATGAAAAATGTGTGCGTTAGTTTTAACATATAAGGCTAATAGCGTCGTATGCGTCCGAGACGTGGCCGGGTTATTTTTAGCATTAATAAATTGGCTTAGTGGCTCGGTTTATTGTGCGCGCGTTTCGCAAAGTATTTAGATGTAGACGGAGTGACATCCGCGATGGCTCCACACACCACGCTAAATTCTGGGTCAGTTTTGATTGTACTCACTTTTAACCAAGCCACTTAACATTCTTGCCATAATAATGCGTTAAGTGTATTTCCTTTATACGTATAAACATTGTTTCCATTGTAAAAAAACAATCCTTAAACCGTTCGAGAGGTAAAAATCGAGATCCGGACACAAGAATATAAAGCTTCGTGCGTTTTATAGTATAGAGTTACCGACAATCTCAAATATCATAATGTGATATAGACCGCGTGGAATGCGCACTTCGCTAAAAGGTCCAATAAAAATGCCAATTTATGTTTCCTGTGTCAGTCGCGAATTTTATTGTGGTGTCAACGTACCGGTACCAGATTCTCTCGATCGATACCTTTACTTGAATCAATTTAATCCACATTCGAATTTTGTGCAATATTTGTTAGGTGCTCGAAGACTGGTTTCAATGTAACTGTGATATCCTTTTTACATTTAATAATTATCGTTTTATTTAATGATAAGGTTTTCTTCTATTATCACCTTACCAATTCGTCTGAAGAGTCATTATTAGTGAGAACCATCAAGTAAAAATATTGGTTTTAATTACTTGACTTTTTCTTACTGATATTGACGGGCATACTGCTTACTATGGATTTTCCAATATCGCGATTATTAATAAGACATTTTAAATTGTTTCTAAAATGCCGTCTCGACTGCAGGTGTAAGAGCTTTTTAAGGTAAACTTTTTGAAACAATAACGCAGGTGTATTTTAACTATGGTAAATAGATACGGCTAGAGACATGATCGGTATTTAAAGGGGATGTGTTGTGCAGCACCTGCAACCGGCAAAGTGGTGAAGGAGGGTGTGAGGAGTCGGCGGAGCGGCGGGGGCAGGGAGGTGCGCCGCTTTAGAAAGGCGCGACCATCGCCGCAGGCCTGGGCCGCATTCTACGGCCTGTCATTCACACCGCGCAACTTGCCTATGCATTGCATTCTATCTCCCGCCGCGGTCTTCACGCATCAAAACCTTACATACGTTCAACGAAAACCAAGCACAACACCACAGTCTAGTACACACAATATTCATACACAACATAGAAAATTTACGTTAAATAATTCTCCGCCATGGCCAGTTCAATCACTACATTGCTGCGGACCAGTTTCGTGGCCTCATTGTTGCAATCGAAACGCCGCTCACCGATTACGCTCCCACACAGGCCAGCATGAATTCCAAAGGATAACAAATGATAACCATAATTTGTGTTTAGCTCATTTGTTGTCACTAAATTGTGGAATGTCGTGTGAAATCGAGGTTATCGCGCATTCCGACCGCTAGAGAGCGCCAATGTCGCGGCGAGTGAACAGTTTGTTTTTGACGATTTACTCTATTTTAAAACTATATTTAACACTTGTAACTCCATCATGGGTTAACACGTTCCAAACACTATTAAAACAAAATGTCAGAAGATTCGAATTCAATCATAAAACATTACAAATCGCATTGGAATGTAAAGTTTTGACATGGGGCTCTTACGGGTTAACACTTCTCTTTAGAAAACTTACCTGTCTCGCGGGTCGATCCACGTCGTTTTTCTATTATTGTGGTCGATGAAATACAATTTTCCGTCAAAGTCCCTCGCGTAATCCCATCCGTCGGGCAAGGGTATCTCACCGTTTCGTCTCCTTGGCATATTTCACTGATTAAATCCATTCAAACGAATAATGAAGCAAAGCACACTCGCGAACTAGCTACACGGCCATGTTGAATACCTCATTACGAGGTGTGACGTCACGCGGGATCGGCCAATGGCGGCGAAGGGCCCCCACGATGGAATGCGGCGCGTACGCGAACACACGAAGCGGTTCCGCACGTCACTTTTCCGACAGCAAGTATACAAGCGACCGCACCACGCGAACCCGCGGCGCTGACTGAACCCCACCGCCGTGCCGCCACGTTATCACCGCACATGATAAAATTCACTACCAGCAGCCAGCACCTACTGTCTAAATGCATTCCTCGACCACCTAATGTTTACATTACATGGTCTACTAGCGAATGACGCTATGTACGGCGCGGCACGGACACTGCGAAACCAACTGGCAAAGTAAGCAAAAAGTAGGTAGCTACATACCCATTCAATCTATTTACGATACCGCTGTATAAATACGTATATATGAGTGTTTATGTACAGTGCGCATTCCACAGCATATACATATATGTAACACATACAAATAACAGACATTTATATATCTACTCAAATGTTTACTCTGTTTTGTTTAAAGTTGTCATGTTACAAGATAGAAAATCCTTACTAAGTAGGTAATGTATTGTTAATGTTATTTTTAAATAAGGAAATACTACTTATATAAATAGGAAACAACATAATAATATGCGTGCCAAGAGTAAAATCGTTGACGAAACCATATTTTACACGAATATTATTTTGTTTTGAGTTTTAATTCACTAGAACAGAGTACTACTACGAATTATAAAACTAAGAAAATGAATGCCATGTTGGTCGGGACCGAGACATATCAATGGAAGAAATAAGAATATTAAAAACTGCATCGATGACCTGTACGTCTGTCAAAAATATCTTTTTATTTTATTTCATATTAATTTGATAGATTAAACGTTTGAACCACGATTTAATATGATGTTAAGTGACGATGTGGCCTACAGGCCTTAGAGAGCAACTGGCTTTCAAGTGTCTAAATACATCTAAATAAAGTTGCTTGGCGACAGACTTAAGCTTAAGATAAATATATTGCCATCGTGGCATCGGTGATTACGAGTATATGACGCTGTAATCCCCATGTGACATTTCATAATTGTACGACTCTCCTTTAAAATATATACTTACTGATATATTTAATTTATAATCCAAGTCGCGCGTTAATTAGCAAAATATACTTTACTTTTTTATCTATACCTATACTAATATTATAAAGAGGTAAAGTTTGTGAGGTTGTAAGGGGTAATCTCAGGAACTACTGGTGTGATTTGAAAAAATCTTTCAATGTTAGAGAGCTCATTTACCGAGGAAGGCTATAGGTTATATATCATCACGCTAAAAGCAATGGGGGCGGAGAACCGATTAATAATGTTTCAAAAACGTTTTTTTTTCCATTTGAGACCATCCGCTGCGTGTTGGTTAGCCGAAAGTAACTATTCCACGCCGACAAAGTCGCGAGCAGAAGCTAGTAATTAAATAAATTGATGACTTAGAAAATGATCTACCAACATGTCTTGGGTTTACCACGACATTTTGTCAGAGGATTTTTTTTATATATCATAGGAGGCAAACGAACAGGTGGGTCACCTGATGTTAAGTGATCACCGCCGTGTATAGACACTTGCAACACCAGAAGAGTCGCAAGTGCGTTGCCAGCCTGTGTTAGGGAGAAGGAGGAGTGGGTATCCGGCGCTCTCGCTGATCGAACGAAACGCAACAATGCAAGTACTGTTACTTCACATCGGTTTTCTGTGGGTTGGGTGGTATTACCCCGGGCGAGCCGACCCATTCATGCTGAAACCAGTAAGCTACCACCTACAAATTAAGCTCATTGTGATATTCGAACTTGCGTCGACCGATACAATATCTGAAAATGCTACCCATCTCTGTGCCAACTTCGTGGTATGAAATATGATTTGGCTAATATAAATGAATCAAGAACTTGCAATAATTTTAATAATGGAAGACGTAGAAGAATTCAAATGAAAAAAATTAGATGCATGAGGCGATTACGCTTATTAACTTCATATCACATATGCAATAGTCATAATACAAATAAGCTTACGGTGCAGCTAATGATATTTGGCAAATCGCAAAAAAAATCCTAAGATAAAATAATAAACACTTAGTGTTTATTTATAATTTTAACATATTGGTTTCAAGCATAGTTACATTACAGTATAAAGAACTCTACATCTAAATTTACATTGTGGTTAAGAAAATATACACCAAATATATAATCAATTCACTAGCATGACACCAAATAAACTAAGATGACAAATAAAGGACGCGGATAATTCCATTACTATCCACTAAATGTGGAGATAGAATGGACCTTAATATGAAAACTTAAACTCGTATGAACAAAAATGCGTGATAAAATAACAACTCCAATGAAATATGTATCTCAAAAAATCATACAGGTCTCAAAGATTTTACTTCTCTTTATGTGAGTGCTGTAAAATTCTATTTTGTTGTGAACTGTGCAAGTCACCACTTGTTTTAATAGTTTCTCAGACTCCCAAGCTAGGTTCTCTATGGAAAGGGATACATTTTATATATTACTCGCTGAATCGGCAACGCATTAATGTGGTTCAGTTAGTACATGTTGAATTGATTAAACACGTGCACAATAAAATTAAACGGAGTTGAAAGATAAATTCTAGATTAAACGTGGCGCCATCTATCAGATTTATATAACAATCGGTTCTACAATTTTCTGTCAACAAAGTAATTTAAAGCGCCATCTGTTCCAGACTGGTGAAACTCACAAATAATAGCAATAATCATCATATACATTCATTTAATTTGTAATTAATAAATATCTAGGCCATTAATCGAAATACAAATTATCCTGCGTATCAAGTTGGACCAAATTATAAATAAATGCGAACTATACTGAAGATCGGTTGAATAGTTTCGAAGTTCATGGTGAACAAACATTATGAGACTGGATTGTTACATATTTAGACTAGTTACACTGGTGTATTAACAATAAAAATGATATCAAATCTTCCCTTTACGATAAAATCATCCTATGAAATAAAATGGCAACTTTAATGTCAATTCGGTCAATATATTTGAAGATCTACTGTTTCTGTGTCACTCTCATACACTTTTTTATGTGGAGATTTTTAACCCGATTTTTTAAAGTTTGTATACAATATTTTCTACACATTTTTTTTTATATACATCATATGAGGCAAACGAACAGATGGGTTACCTGATGGGGGGGTGAAAGGAAGGGAAGAAGGAAGGTAAGAGGACGGTAGGTGGGTCTCCGGCGCTAAAACTTTTTCTGTCATACAAACCTTGCTCTGACAATTACACACAGCAAAAGGAATTAGCTATATAAAATATTAAGTAATTCTTTGTTTTATTATGTAACTTATAAAATATCTATTTTATTGTAGAGTTAATGATTGTTTATTAAACCTAAGTTTTGTTAAACTTTTAAAAACTTTTTAAAAACTGTTAATAACAAAGTTCTCAACAAGGCCAACAAAATAAATCAGTCGTTTAACACAAAAATAACAATTTGACAAAATATCTGCTTAAACTTAAACTACATATAAAGGTCTTACATTAAAATAAAACATTATACACTTAATTTTAAATTCACACAAAAAGTATTCAACAATCATTACTTGGACACTATCATAAAACTAAGAATGTAATCGTAAAACTGTTTTGTTTAGTTTTTGTAATGAGCATTACATTAATATCCAAATATTTTGTTATTAACCTCTGCTCCAATCCAATTTTCGTGATTTCTAGATGTCCCTAGTAAAGCCCTTGTGCACTAGCAACGCAAGTAGTCAATTTTTTTATCGGCATTACAAGGAACCAATGACTTTTCTAAAAACACTATCGATTTTTTAATGAAATGAATCTTTTTGTTAAAATCTTTTTGTTTAGTAACATAGAAAACCATTATATATAAGTTTAGAGCAAAAAAAATATGGTCAATTTACTTCAGAACTTGCATTTTACTGTGATCGAGTATTTTAATTTTAACTTCGACGACTGAAGTGAACAGAGCGATTCAGTGCATAAACAAAATAGTGGTTCCAGCAACTCCCTGAAACTGTATACTTGAATTCGATAGATGTTAGTGTGAGTAGAAGGAATTTGTCCATGACTGTAAGTACCACTTATAAATAATTGGCCTTACCACGAGCATGGTTCATGGAACATGGTCTTCCATGGTTCACCCTCCTTACATCGGAAAGGAAAGGTCTCTTAAACCTGCACCTTAGTCGCAAGTCCAAAGTACTGTTCTATGCTTCTTGCTCTGCATCAAAACGGACCCGACATCCGCATGTTGTATCTATACAAGGTTAATAATCTCGCCTCAGACGCTAAGTGTTTACAGGTCCTTTGTAAGCACGTAGAAATGTTTGAGAATCTTATTTAAAATGTTTTAAAAAAAGGAGAAATAAAGGGTTTAGTGTCTAGTTTCATCAAAAAAGTTGCGATAGTATTGAATATAAAAAGTAATTTATTTTAACTATTAATCAGGTTTTAACACGAACTCTGCTCCTTCTAGTCCGGACATACGAAAATGAATAGACAGTCTGATTTATTAAGAGTGTGCTGTCTCATCTTCATTAGTTTTTTTCTCGATTGCGTACTCTATGGAATAATTTTCTTCATAACTTTAGTTTTCTCTTATTATTGTGTTTCTATTATGTGTTTTCTATTTATAATT
Organism: Antheraea pernyi; assembly: GCA_015888305.1. Classification (NCBI taxonomy): domain Eukaryota; kingdom Metazoa; phylum Arthropoda; class Insecta; order Lepidoptera; family Saturniidae; genus Antheraea; species Antheraea pernyi. The sequence continues at coordinate 880,451 of MU158750.1, read as the reverse complement.
TAAATTTGCGAAAATACTACATTAGCTTTCTTTTTTATTATCATTTCATTCGATTGGTAGTTTTAATCTCAATATAGATTATAATTAACACTGAATTAACGGAAATTAAATTATACATGGGGATCAGCTAACTTATCTGTTATCCTTGCTAAGCACTAGTAGTAGTACCAGTTCGTTCGAAACCAGATCGATTTTCTTGTCGGTTTTTCTCGATGACTGGGTTGTTTTCTGAATCGGTGGTAGCTTTGACGTTCATAAACGCCTTCTCTGGACCTAAATTTAATAAAGGATGTAGTCCGGTGAAGCTGTTAAGACCTTGCTTGGTCAATAGCGTAGTCAGTTCGAAAAAATAAAAAATAATAAAGGATACTTTGGTTTGAGTATCCAAAAAAAATTACCACTCCGACATTGCTGTTAAAAGGATGTGCCAAACCTAGTTTTTATTAATTTTGAATACACGATTAAACATATTGGCGCGCCCGGTCAGCGTATGCCACAGTAAGATCTCTAGGTAGGTAAACTTAGTACAGGCGCCTCAAGCATTAACAAGTGCAAATGTGCATAGAGTACGTCCTACTTTTTCTAATGTTCTGTTAGTAACAGTGTGTATTCGTAACCTTGTTAATCGTTAAGACACCCTTGAAAAATTCTTGTAGGTGCTATAAAAACCATGAAAAAGATAATGATGTTATCAATAATTTAAGACTAAAACTTTGTAATGAAGTTTTTGGCAGGATCTTGGAATGTCGTGTAGTAGATTTTATACATAATCTTGTGTTATTTTTTTATATATTTTTTTTAATTTTATTTTTAGCCACCAATCTTTTAGATTATTACGACCATTGTCGAGTAGTTAATAGTATTACAAGTTCTTCTTCTCTTTTATTTTTGGCAACCAGTCTTCTAGTAGACTTATTAGGGCCATTGTCAAGTGAATATCGATATTACAAGTTTCTTGATATAATTATAATGAACTAATTTGGTGGCCATCTTCTTAGAACTTTCCATGGAGTTTTTGTAGCATCTCAGAATATATGGTTTGTAGTATTATTTTCCATTTACTTCATTTATGCACAATAAACAAACTATATTACATAGAACACCAGCGTTTTTACACAATATATAATCAAGTAACACAAGATCATTAATAAAATATAAAATCCACTACATGACAGACCAAAATCCCGCCAAAAACTCCCTTGTGTTATTTGGTTCTATCTTTTGTAATATTTATTTATTTATACATTATGCCTTTAAAAAGCAATGGTGGACTTAATGCCGAAAGCATTCTCTATCAGTCAACCATTAGGTGATGCAGAGATAAATGTTGATAGGTTTAAAAGTAGAAGTTTTTATAAATTATGTTTAACCTATTTAATATAACAATATATAAATAAAATATCAACACCGATATACTACATATATACAATACATACGTATAACAACGTCATACATAAATAAAAGTATAATAAGTTAACATCAAGTACTAAATACAGCATTAACCAGATAATTTTGCTAACTGAGACTGGTAAAGCTGACGTACCCTGACTTTAAAACTGAAACGGTTAGATGACATACTGATTTCATAAGGAAGCGCATTCCATAGGAGAATAGATTGGATAAAGAAAGAGGAATGTACAAGACCGTGTAATATTAGTGGTGTTTTACGTAATATAGTTGTGATTATTGTACACAGGTGATATAATTGTTAAAAATAAATATAATTCTTAGATTTATGATTCAAAATATGTTCACACAAAATCATTTTTAACACGACATTCGAAAAAGTACACTACGTTTTCAAATATGCCGCTAATTTTACCTAATTTAGCAATGTTTTATTACTTTATAACAATAACCCTTTATTTAATGTTCATATAATATAAGTACTCAATTTTACAATGAAATCGATTCTTAGGTATTCTTTGACATCGTTATATATAGATGAACCACAACTAATTACTTATCTTAATTTTTCCAATAAACGAACAATCAGAATTGTTTGCTTAGTTTGCAATATATAAATAATAGGGTATATAGTTAGTTATAAGTATCCTAGAAAATATAATACATTTCCCCCTATTTTAATTTCCCTTTTAATTATCTTATTGTAGCTCTATGACTCTAGAATGTTATCTAAACGTAGACTGATTGATACGTACGAATTTATTCTATATGATATGATATACATCAATCAAACAAATGAAAAATTTTTGTGACTATAAATGCCATTTATTTATTCAAACGCAGATCAGTATAATTACGCACTCCGAGTTTTATTATTACGCTCTTCAAACAAGTCTAGGCCAAAGATTTTGCTAACTGAGACTGGTAAAGCTGACGTACCCTGACTTTAAAACTGAAACGGTTAGATGACATACTGATTTCATAAGGAAGCGCATTCCATAGGAGAATAGATTGGATAAAGAAAGAGGAATGTACAAGACCGTGTAATATTAGTGGTGTTTTACGTAATATAGTTGTGATTATTGTACACAGGTGATATAATTGTTAAAAATAAATATAATTCTTAGATTTATGATTCAAAATATGTTCACACAAAATCATTTTTAACACGACATTCGAAAAAGTACACTACGTTTTCAAATATGCCGCTAATTTTACCTAATTTAGCAATGTTTTATTACTTTATAACAATAACCCTTTATTTAATGTTCATATAATATAAGTACTCAATTTTACAATGAAATCGATTCTTAGGTATTCTTTGACATCGTTATATATAGATGAACCACAACTAATTACTTATCTTAATTTTTCCAATAAACGAACAATCAGAATTGTTTGCTTAGTTTGCAATATATAAATAATAGGGTATATAGTTAGTTATAAGTATCCTAGAAAATATAATACATTTCCCCCTATTTTAATTTCCCTTTTAATTATCTTATTGTAGCTCTATGACTCTAGAATGTTATCTAAACGTAGACTGATTGATACGTACGAATTTATTCTATATGATATGATATACATCAATCAAACAAATGAAAAATTTTTGTGACTATAAATGCCATTTATTTATTCAAACGCAGATCAGTATAATTACGCACTCCGAGTTTTATTATTACGCTCTTCAAACAAGTCTAGGCCAAAGAATTTATAAGTAAACAATACTTATAAATTCCATGGTCTAGGCTCCTACATAACGTTTATTAAAAATTATAATTGGCAACACTGTTACAGTAGTTTTTAAGCCCTCAATATTATTTTATATTTACAGGTGGTCATTATCAACTAATAATGCAATGTATTCATCCTACGCAATCAATAAATACAGCTATTGTTTATATACTGTGCGATATTTTTATTGATAATGAGAATATTGAGAATGGAAGTTTTCGACACAATGTAGTGGTTATGGTTTTATTTAATCTTGCTTTATTCGCCTAAATGATATCGGTGGCACCTTACGTAGTAACGATTGGTTATTGCACAAAGTGAATAGGATTGTTAATGTGGTCATTAATTCTAAGATATCAACAAAACTTCCTAGAAATTTCTGACAATAGTAACCATCTTGTTATAACACTGAAGAACAGTCTGTATTAATTATTATCCACTTGATAATAACAGTAACAGTATTTATTGATGAGGATTGGTAGTCAAGACATTATTTGACCAGCGTTATCGCAACGTGTGAAAGAGGTAACTATGTATAAAAGAGAAATACATTTCACGTTATAGGTACTCAACTTCACGGTACGAAGAACAAATATCCTTTTTTTTTCTCGAACTGACTACGCTATTGACCCGACAGGGTCTTCACAGCTTCACCGGACTACCAACAAATATCCATTGCATTATCATCTCATTGTTACAAAATACCATACGTTACAAACAACGAATTACTTTACAGCAAAATAATTGATAGCAGTATATAGCAACAATTGTTGTAAAATAACATGTTATCTGACATAATTTATTATTCATATATAATCTATATTGTTACCTATCTATAGATATATTATTATGGTCTATGTGCAGATTATTATAGATTAAAAGTTGGCGACACGTATTGTATAAAAAAAAATCGATACTAAAACATGGACTATAATATGTATTATGCAGTTTTTCTCTATTACCAAGATCTATTAAATATAAAAATAAAATATTTTTATTAATAACTTCCATTGCCCATAATAATTCCAGTACAAATTTCATCTCGTAAACAAAACTAAAGTCAAGACAATGGGGTAATATTTACAATACAGATAAATTTTAAAGTATTTAAGTTTTACTTGTTTTTAATAATTTGTGCTAGCACTGGTATTTTACATCATTTTTAGTAATTTGCACTTCAGGTACATTAATTTAAACATGGTACACCAATTTGCGGTAGTAATTAAAATTATGATTAGCATGCCCGATTTATTAAATTTTACACGAAACAATATTCCTTAGAAAATTGTAATCCTAGTGATATAGTAACATAACAGTGAATGTTTCAAAGTATAATGAGAAAGTGAATACAATTTTCGATGCTGTGCAAAAAGTACTCACACGAGTAAAGTATTCAAAATAAAAGTAGTGATATCGAAAAGGAAAAACTTGAACTAAGAAATATCTATACTTTTTTGTATCTTTGTTCGTATTATATTCTGTGGTCATAAAGGCATGGACGTCATTATGTTTTTGTGGCGTTTATCAGTCATATGTGACAACAAAAGGCACTTATTTTCGTATACAAAGTTTTAAAGCAAAATTGATTTACACTTAATACATAATACAATATTATTTTGCACTATACGTACTTGTAACGGGTATATTAAATTTTAATAATGGCTGCAAGCGACAGCGAGGATTTTGAGAGTGCTGACGAGGGTCACAACAGCCCTATTAGAAAAGAGAGAAAAAAACGATTATCGTCTTCTAATTATAGTGAAAACGCTTTAGAGACAGAACAAACTGTTCAACAAACTCCGGTTGATACAAACAATACCATAAAACATATTGAGAGTGAGGTAACAATAATTCACTAATTAACTTCTCTTGGTTCTTTAGCTAAAATTACTATCATAAAGAGAAAAGGTTTGATTTTCTCTTTGTAATTGATAAAATTCTACGTTATCAGTGAGTAATATGAACTGTATTTTAGTTACAAAATCTAAATTTAAGCAAACAAAGCTAGTACAGTAAAATTAACATGTTGTTTCTTCTTTAATAATTCTAGTGCGTTAAAAGAATTCTTTTCCACATTTTTTTATTTATTGTGTTGTTATATGGAATGTTGAATTCTAAGAAATATTAGCACTATGTTATAGATCCATATTATTTATTGGGTTTCACAATTGTTGGACATTTTTACTTCATTTTTCACATGTATTTAATATTTTTTGGCTAAATTGCTTGTTTAATTTTTTAACAATTTCTTTTTTCTTATTCAGTAAATGTTATATTTTAGTAAATGTATTGTATACCCGTGCTGAATTGTGTAGTTGCTATTATTGTATAGTGTATGTAAACTCCTTGGTGCCATATTTCTATTGAATTACAATCTATTGGCACAAATACTTATATAATTAATAAAAAGTGATAATACAATGTGTTTTTGTAATATTTTTTGAGTATTTAATGTTCTTTTATTTAATATTCAGGAAATCTTTTAGCAAACTTATTGTATTACATAATTTTTATTTGTTTCTAGAAAGATACTGATGGCTGGGACGATTTTAATATTGACGGTAATTTAAATGATGATACTATGAAAAATACTACAAATAAAATGGAAAAAGTAAAGGACCCAAGTAGTATGATACCTGGAAATACAACAAAGAATACTGAAAATGCAACAGGATGGGATGATTTTGACGATTGGGGACAAGAATCAAGTTGCCAGGTAAACAGCCATTCATAAACAAAAATGGGATTTTAATTTCTAAATTCTATTTTAATAAGTAAACTGAGAAAAAAACAGTAGATTCAGTATGTATGAAGTACTTACATACTACTTCTAGGCGTAATATCAGAGATTAAATTGCAACTAAATCCACACTGTGGTTACCTTCACCATTGGAATGGATATGGTGGTAATGGTGATAGAGCCACTCTGAAACAATTATTGGTTTCAGCATGAATGGGTTGGCACACCTGGGGTAGCACCACCCTCTCACAGAAAATCGGCGTGAAATAACAGTGCTTGCATTGTTGCGTTTTGTTCGGTCAGTGAGAGCACCGGAGGCCCACCACCCCTTCTCTCTCCTCTCCCTCTTCCTCCCCTAACCCTTCCCCCAAAGCGTGACAACGCACTTGCAACTCCTCTGGTGTTGTTAGTGTCCATGGACGGTGGTGATCACTTAACATCAGGTGAACCACGTGTGGTAATTAAGTTGAATTAAGGTAACTTTATTTCTGTAGTTTTTTGACTTTATTTCAAAATACTATTGAAATTAAAGTTTCACATCTATACTGGTGGTGGTAATAGTGTGATTAGCTTAATAGTACAAATAAAATATGACATAAAAATAATTTTGCTTCCTATGTCATATTACCTAATAATATTTTAAACTTATCCATATATCCTTATGCCAGATCTGTTGTTCACTTTTTTTTATATCATAGCAGGCAAACAAATAGGTCCACCTGATGTTAAGTGATCACCACCATCCATAGACACTAAGAACACCAGGAGAGTTGGAAATGCGTTGCCATCCTGTGTTTCTGGGGAAGTGGGAAAGAAGGTGGTAGGGAAGATCTGCCTCCGGCGCTCACACTGACCGAATGAAATGCAACAATGCAGGCACTGTTACTTCATGCCAGTTTTCTAGGAGAGGGTGGTACTACCCCGTCCGAGCCGACCCATTTATTCTGAAACCAGTAATAGCTTCAGCATGGCTCTACCACCTACCAAGTCTACCTGCTATGGTTCATGACAGTCATATTTTCCTGCACTCATAAAAGAATATCTTAAAACTTTTGTTTTCATATGTTATATTTTGCAATTAATTAAAGTGAATATAAAAACATTGAACAAAGACAAGTTAATAAGTTATGATTTAGCATTTCTATGCACCTGTCTCTCATCTCTTTTGTGAGTTAAGTTCAATAAAAGTTGCTTATACTGTTTAAATAGTCTTGATTATATGTGTCATATAAAATCAGTTACTTAAAATAACTGATAAATTACATTTTTAAATGACAAAGTATATACTTTTAATTAATAATGTACTTCTATAAACATATGTTTAATACCATTCTAGAACATAGGTTAACATATTTATTAATTGCTCAATACTTTGGCTTGATTACACAAGCTGTTATCATGTATTAGTGGATATACTGCATTATCTTCATTACTTTATACAGTGAGTGTAGTCTGTTAGAACAACTTTAGTGATGATGTTCAGATGAAGTTAATTACAGGGAATGACAATAACAAAATACACTGCAGTACATCAGTTGGCTGGTGATCACAGTTTATGTAGTCAAAAAGTATAGCCTGTATGTCATATTTATAAGATATTAGAGAGCCTAGCGGATGTTGTCCCGCCCTGATAATAAAAAAACCATGACAATTTATATACCATATAAACCTTCCTCATAAATCACTTTGTCTACTGGTGAAAACCGCATAAAATCCATTCAGGAGTTTTGAGCTTTTTGCCAACAGACAGACATGGTAAAGGACTTTGTTTTATAATGTGTAGTTATGTCATAGCAGGCATATGGATAGGTGGGACACCTGATGTTAAGTGATTACCACCGTCCATAGACATTTTCAACACCAGGGAAGTCGCAAGTGTGTTGCCAGCCTGTGTTGGCGGTTGGAGGAAGGGAAGAGGGAATGGAGAGAAGGAAGGGGAAGGGAGTTGGGCCTCCGGCGCTCTCACTGACCGAACGAAACGCAACAATGCAAGCACTGTTACTTCACGTCGGTTTTCTGTGAGAGCATGGTACTCCCCCGAGCGAGCCAACCCATTCATGCTGAAACCAGTAATAACTTCAGTGTGGCTCTACCACCTACCAAGCGATATAAAATACAATATTTTGCTGTGTTATAGAATGAATCCTTACCGATAAACACCCAGAAGACATCAGTGCAACCTGATCCTGAAATAAAAGCAGTGACAGATAAGTTAGCATCCACCTCAACGGGCGGTGGCTGGGGCTGGGGTTGGAGTGTCGACTCTTTATTAAGTACAGCAACAGCTGGTATCACAACCTTGACAACTCATGTGTCACAAGTATGGTATTCATTTCTTTTTTGTGGACTTAATTTAAACAATATGAGTAATAAGTATTCAGATATAGATATTACAAGATTCATTTTTTTATTGTTAATTTTAATAAAATTATAATCAAAACATAAATGAATAGACTCTATTATGGTTGTAGAATTTTTTAAAATGTTTTGTGTCTGTAATTATTCAGAATTTAATAAGTAATAATGTAATTAAGTTTAATGGCATTAAAACTTTGACTGCTGGCTATTGCCATCCTCGTCTAAAGTATGATAAATGCCTATAATCTCCTCGCATTCTAAACAATCTTTAGTGGCTAGTGACCCTTATTTGCGGGTATTTTTACACAGGCAGAAGTAGCTTATCCCATATAGAAAAAAAATACTTACCTATATAATAAATATATATAATCATTAATAATTTAATTTAAAATATTAGCAGGCACATTTTAATCAACAATTCTATGGAACTAATATTATCCCCTTTATCTTATAACAAAATTTGCTTTTTACCATCTGCCTGATGAATGTAGTATTACTGCAGTGGGATCTTGTACTAATAGATGTGTATGTTTGCAAAGTAAATATATATATATATATATATATATTTATATCATAGGATGTAAATGAACAGGCAGGTCACCTGATGTTAAATGATCACCACCGTCCATAGATACTTGCAACATGAGGAGAGTCGCAAGTGCGTTGCCAGCCTGTGTTTGAGAGAGGGGAAAGGGACGTGGGCCTCGGGTGCTCTCACTGACCGAACGAAACGCAACAATGCAAGCACTGTTACTTCACGTCGGTTTTCTATGAGAGGGTGATACTACCCCGAGCGAGCAGACCCATTTGTGCTGAAACCAGTAATAGCTTCAATGTAGCTCTACCACCTACAGAATCTAGATATAACTTTCATAGATTTATCATAGATAGATAAAACTATGGAATATTCTTATTAACACACAAGTGTACAAAGAACAGGATGAGTATATTTAACAACAGACACAAATTGTTTAATTAACTGTTTATTGTTTAGACTTAACTGTAAATTGTTTAGATTCTGATTTATATCCCTTATGATATTGTACTAGTGTTGTTATTAAGCTTCAAAACATTTATTTAAAACCAATTTTGTTTAGAACTCCCATTTGACTACAACATTCTCTTTATTTGTCACCCTAAATACAAATACAAATTGCAAGTCCGAACATTATAAAACTAAGTAAGTCAATTAAATATTTCAGGGTATATCAACTGTGCTAGAAAGTGGCATAGGAGCACCCGATCCAGAAGAATTAGCCAAACAAAAAGTTAAAGACAAAGAAAATAATCCTTCTGTCCAGAGTGATATAGAATCGAAAAGTAAAGATGATAACCAACAAGTTGAAGAACGTAAAGGGAATGAAAGTGACACATTTGCATTCGGAAATCTCATATCTGGTGTGACGAAATTTGTTGAGACAACTGGTAAAAATCAAAATTGATATCGACATTTATAGTTAACTGCCATTCGCTCGTGGTTATGCTTGTATTAATGTGGATTTTATTTATCCCTAACAGTACTTTTTCCGGATGAAAAATAGCCTATGTATGTAAATACTTAAAAATAAAATATGTTGAGTTATACTTCCCAGAGTCCAGTTAGACGTTTATCGAGTTGGTCTATCCACTTTCTTTATTACAAACTTCGATCAACAATAACTAGATAAAGGGTCACGTACAAAATCGAAGCTAAAAGCTGTCCGCCTAAATATTTACTTATGTGTAGCTATTTGTTTACTAAGAAAGGGAGAAAAAAGTTTTAAAACAGTTTTAAGTTCAACAAATTAAGCCCCTTGTAATAATGTCACAAATGTTCAAAATATTATCTAATACTTACAAATAAAACGAGCAAAGCAATAAATTACTCCCCTCACAAATGAAAAGACAAATTAACCAAATTTAGTGTGAATTCAGCCTTAACACGCAATGAATAAAGTACTTTTTCCCGTTATTGTGCGTGGTTGAAGAGCCTTGTCCAAACATTTGTACCACAGGTATAAAATCGGTAATTTTGTTCAAAATATGATATTAAAAGAATTATTATTGAAATTATTAAAAATTATTATAAAGCTTAAAATATAACTTATTCAACATGTATTTAGCGAAAGTAAGATACTCCGGCCGTTAAATTGCTTTTTCGGGTATTGTTTTTGCATCTTTTGAATACACTGCGGCATGTGAAACCTGCTTACATTGACTGTTTCAAACAAACTAAACAAAATAAAAGCTTACATTTCATGTGAGCTGTAATTTACCCAGACGTATTTTTCGCGCCGACCCGATATCTAGTTATTGTTGATCGAAGATTACAAAAGACTATAAAACTATCCTCTTCATACCTATTTATCAATGTTTTTTCATCTATGCATACATATTGTATGCTTTCTAATTTGAAGTGCTAAATAATATGAAAATAAATTTTATCTCTAATAGTCTAGTATCATCCTATTAGTACAAACAGTAATTCAGTGAGTTTGTGTCTTTAAAACCTGAATGTTCGAGTTTATTTATATTTTGAGCTTGATAATTGCATCTTATAGAGTCCCTCTCACTAACGTATGGGAGTTGTCTGTTTTAGAGAAAAAAAAAACTTTTACAATTTAATATTTAACTGCAATTCTTAAAGAAATGATACTTAATTTATTACAATTTACATTTGCAATTTAATTCTACATAATCAATTTACACTTATACAGTTTTTTTTGTCTATTAAACTTTTATTTTTATTTGCTTTTAATGAACATTTGGTGGGTGAAATGGTACTCTCGACTGACCAGACTTCAAACTTCAGATTTAATTTTGGCTAATCCATTTAAGCCGATAGTGCATTCTCAAACAAACTTTTTATAAAATAATGGCTAAGGGCGAATGTAATCCAAAAACTACGAAGAACCAACTACGAAAAATACCGGATTAATTGGTTTTAGTCCTACGCGGATACATTCAGTAATTTTGACATGATTGAACCTCAAAGACATTACATACATCGTAAACATTAAATATCCTTCATGAATAAGCCATTTTCTTTCAATATTGTTAACTTTATTATTGCCTGTGCATGATAACTTTTTGTTATAGATAGGACAGGCTCAATAAAATAGGTATTCCATCTAATATCTTACAGAAATATTTTGTCTAAAGCTTATAAAATTTATTTTCTAGGTACAAAAGTTATATCAGGAGGGCTAGATACATTAGAAACTATAGGTAAGAAAACTATGGAGGTGTTACAAGACGGTGATCCTGGTTTAGCGAAAAAGAGAGCCATGCTCGGACTAAACCCTGAGGACAAACCAGTTCTATCACAAGTACTAAGAGAAGCGAAGGCTAAGGCAGAAGAAGAGGACAAAATTAGGGAGCAAAAGAGAGAAGCAAAGGAAGTCCATTATGAAAACTTGTTTGATGATTTCGAAGGTTCGTATTAAAATGTAGTTGACAAAATATTGGTAGTCTGCAAAGTCGGTTTACGGACGATAATTAAATAACGACTCGAACGCATCTGCCGATGGTGTGGAAGAGAGATAGATGCTTTACAAGCCGAACGCATTGGTCGATCGCGCCTCTATCGCTTGTTCGGCGCTCTCGCTTGCACCGAGCGCTCACGCGGAACGTGACAATGAGTCATGCGCGTGCAGTGCGTGCGGCCGGATGGAAACGATTTATAAGACGTTGTTGTGTGAAATGTGAAATTTTCTTCCTAATCCTTACTAAGTTATATAAATACGAACGTGAGTTTATTTGCTTGTTTATTTTGCTTTCATTTTCATGGTGAAATTTTTACATGTTACTAGGAGGAAGGACATAGAGACATGATATCTATTTTAAGGACTATATACCTTTCATTGCGAAAGGCTATTCTAGAGTGATAGGTTAAATTTACATTTATGCAAGCGAAGCCGATGGCAAAAACAAGTTGTCTATGTAATTACAAAAAAAATCTATATACATAATATATAAAGTAGTCATGGCACCATTTAACCATTTAGCATTTTATACCTTACTAGTATCTCCTTGCGGCTCAGCTCATGTTAATGCAGATTTATACCTTATTATTAATTTATTCATTATTAATTACTTTAATTAATCATAATAACATAATTAATCATTTAATACATTACTTATTATTAATTTATATATTTTATACCTTACTATTATAGTATCACCTTGCGGCTCAGCTCGTGTTAATGCAGATTCGACCTATCCCTCCGGAACAAGTTCACAATAATAAAACTAAATAATTAACTATATTAATTCTTATTTTGCAAATTAATAAGTAATAGTGGTATAATTAATTGATTATTAATTAATTTTAAAGCGTACGAAATTGGCAGAAAATAATTAGTATAAAATAAAAGTATTCCTAATTTAATATCGACATCTATTACAGGTCTTGTACATTTAGAAGCTCTGGAGATGCTTTCAAGACAAGTGAACATGCGGATAGAGGAGCGAATGCGTGGATTGAGTCCTGAAAAACGACAAGATATCAAGGAAACGTTACAGCAAGTTGCCGGTAAGTTAGAGTAGTTATCGAATGCTGTATTCTGTTTATATTGATACTAAATCCTTGTTACAAATTATTAAAAAACAGGGCGTGTCGTAAAAATACACGATAGAAGTTTAGCTACAAAGGATAAAAAACACAAAATTATTAAAAAATCAAATTTTAATTAGACATTTAAATATTAAAGATAGAAATTTGACTCAATGATTTTTTTTTGACAATTTAGCTCTTAATGAGACCTATCCATTAATTTTTACAAAATAAAATTTCTTCACAGTTTGCAAGTGACAAAAATGTAAAAAAAATCCCTATATTATTTATATAGGAAAATTTAAAGTTCGTTGGAGGACTTCTTAAAATTGAAAATAAGAGCTGCCCTATGGACATAATTTTTATGACATAATGATATATACTACGGTATTATGGGGTGAGAGCGAGAAAAAAAATCGACTTTTTTTTTTAGCACACCCTAATATATATAGATATATGATACACACGACGAACGCTTAGGCCGATCGCGCCTTCTATTGCTTGTGCCGCGCTCTCGCTTGCACGCTCGGCTCAGGCGGAACGTGACAATGAGTCATGCGCGTGCAGTGCGTGCAACCGGACAGAACCGATTTATAAGACGTTATCACGTCAAAAAAATTCGTTACAGAACTATGTGAAATGCCAGAGGAAGAAGAAGATGACGATTCACAAGAGAATATGTCTAAAACTGAAGCATTCCTCGAGCGGTTACAAACGTCTACACAGGATCTCGGATTGAAACTCCAGTTCCAACTTTTAACGAAGTGAGTTTTAAAATATATTTGTTCTATTGAGGATTAAAAAGTTTTATTGATGACTAGCCGTCACCCGCGACTCCGTCTGCGTAGAACCTAATATAAAAAACACAGTGAGTAATAAAATCATAAAATCTAGAAATGATTGAAATGTATTTTATTATTTATTCCTAGACACCTGCAAAATATTTTTTTTTACAAAAATCTAAAATGTACAGACACGTTACATTTATATTTTTATTATATGTATGGAATGATGAAATTTTTTGTTTGAGATATTCTTTGTAGTAAGTAAATTGGCTATCAGTTTTGGATAGAAATAATAATTATGTCATATTTATTGTTATGCTTTGTAAAAATGTTATTAATATTTTTATAACCCAACAAGTATGGAATGTCATGTGATGTTTTTTGAGTTAAATTGAGACATACAGACAATTATTTTGTCATATTTGTGATAAGTTGTAGGGTGGTAGAACCACGCTGAAGTTATTATTGGTTTCAGCATGAATGGGTCGGCTCGTCTGGGGTAGTACCACCCTCTCATAGAAAACCGACGGGAAGTAACAGTGCTTTCATTGTTGCTTTTCATTCGGTCAGTATATAACGCCGGAGGCCCACCTCCCCTCCCCTCTCCTCTCCCCTTCCTCCCTTTTCCCCAAACACAGGCTATCAACGCACTTTCGACTCCTCGGGTGTTGTTAGTGTCTATGGACGGTGGTGATCCATTTTAACATCAGGTGACCCACGTGTTCCTTTGCGTGCTATGACATGAAAAAAAAAGTACAGTTGCACTAGAAATATAGTACTTTTAACATAACTAGTGGGCGCCCAGTGGTCGACATTCGACTATAGTTCATTGATTTTTTTTAAGTTTGAATTTTATTAGGGTTAATATCATTGTTGAATGTAGAATAAAAAAGGGTAATTGGAACGTAAGAGTAAAATAATACATACAGTCGAGCATAGCAACCTCCTTCACAACCTTTTTTGAAGTCCTTTATTGACAGATGTCAAAATGTCTTTTTTATTTACATGTGTGTAAAATTGAACCAGTAGTATGAGTAATGCATATTTTAATTAATTTAATGTACTTCTAATGCATTTTATATAAAATAAATAGCTTTCTGCACTTCTCCTCCATATAAACTTTAACTATGCCAAATTTCATGTTCATCCGTTCGCGCATTTCTCTCAAAAAGGGATACCAAGTTTAGGCGTCACGTATTAATATATATGATGATGATGGTGATATAGTGTCTATGAAATGATTTAATCGAGATTAACATAATTTTGTTGCTAAGTTAGTTATACCTATAAAAGTATTTTTTTTACGTATATCTGGTAAGTCTATAATTCATGCTGAAACCAGTAATAGCTTCAGTGGCTCTACCACCTCTAAAAAAGTAGTTTACTTACTACAGTAGATTGAGGTGATAATTTGCACTAACTTATCCCATAGCAATAACTTATCCGAGAACATTATTACTTCTATTCAGTATTAAGGATATCAGGGGTGTAAGGGGTGTCAAATAACATCTAAGACTTGAGACACCCAAGCCAACCTCACCTGCACGTGGTGCACCCTGCTGAATAACGAACGAGCGAAAGCGGGGTGGTAGGGCTCTACAGTCTGACTGGGTCGCAACCACCGTGTATATGGCGAAAAAGCCCGTCATAGTGATTCGCTTCTGCGGGTCGCGTTTCGGGATCAGCCTGTGCATATCCAGCTGTTCGCAAGCCGGCATGACAGCGGCGACCGGCGATGGACAGTATGTCACTCGGTGGTCGACATTGTTTTTGGATTGTACTGTGTTTACCATCAGGCATAGTGCAGTCATTTTGCCGTGCTACTATGTAAAAAAAAGGCAGAAACTAATCACTGTTCTAATAAATTCCAGACAATACACGGAAATCCTCGATTGGGTGGCCTCAACGGAAATCGAATTCACGGACAAGGCAGTGTACAAACGAGCAGTTTCATGCCTCGCACAAGCAACTGCACTTTCAGTAGAGCTATACCATAAGGCCGGAGAGATGCTTCTGGTTAAAACGAGACGGTCCACGGCTGATGAAGCGGATGCACTTACACAGTGAGTACCATATAATCTCCTACATTTATTTATATACTAGCCTCTGTCCGCGACATCGCCCGCGTGGAATAGTCACTTTGGGCTAACACGAACGCTATCTTTGTCATTATTATATATTTGTACGTATGTATGCAAGTGATTATGTATGGATGTTTTTTTTTATATGTTATCGGTGGCAAACTGACAGGTGGGTCACCTGATGTTAAGTGATCATCACCGTCCATAGACACTTGCAACATCAGGGGAGTCGCAAGTGCGTTGCCAGCCTGTGTTGGAGGAGGGAGGAAAGGAAGGGGGAAGGGGAACGGAGTTGAGCCTCCGGCACTCTCACTGACCGAACGAACCGCAACAATGCAAGCACTGTTACTTCACGTCCGTTTTCTGTGAGAGGGTGGTACTACCCCGAGCGAGCCGACCCATTCATGCTGAAGCCAATAATAGCTTCAGCGTGGCTCTACCACCTAAAAAAATGTATATGTATGTTATATATGTATTTATTTTATTATAATATTGTATACATGTATATATTTATTTATCCATTTTCTTCTGTTTTGTTAATTATAGGCACTACCTATAAAAGTGTTTGCTTAACATCAATACCGCTAGTTAGCTGGCAGAAAATGCCTTATGGCATTAAGTTCGCCAGTGTACAAATCAAAAGTGCAATAAAGAATTCATTCATTCTTTATTGGTGCTCCACTCTTATTGGTCTTAGCGTGATGATATATACATTCAGATGACTTTATTGATCACTGTTTTTTAAATAAGTATCCACGCAGACGAAGTCGCGGGTACAGCTAGTAATATTATAAAGATGAAGGGTTTGTTTGTTTGGTTGAACGCGCTAATCTCAGAAACTACAGTTCCGATTTGTAATATTCTTTTATTGTTAGATAGCTCATTATCGACGAAGGCTATAGGCGATATATCATCACGCTAAGACCAATAAGAGCGGACCACCAATGAAGAATGTTTCGAAATCGGGGCTTTTTCTTTGCTACAGAAAGTGTCTCATATCGGTATCAGCTAAATGGGATTTTGAAGTGCTGATACGAGAATATAAATATATTCAGACTGTGTCAATCAATGTAGTTTTGAATATAATAATGAACCAAAACCAAAGTCAAAACCAAAAATTCTTTATTCAATTGGAGTTCTAACGTGAACGTAGGCACCTTGTAACACCTGGTAGATATGAAAATCATGAAATTGATTGCTAATTAACGAGAATTAAATAATAATAATGTTTTAAATTAATAAAATTACCATATATACTAGACAAGAATCAAAGTCGTAGTAACAAATCCTCCTTAGATTTTTTTAAAATATCATATATGGCAAATGAACACCTGATGTTAAGTGATCACCACCGTCCATAGACACTTGCAACACCAAAGGAGTCAGCCTGTGTTTGGCGGGAAGGGGAGAGGAGAGGGAAAGGGAGGTGGGCCCCCGGCGTTCTCACTGACCAAACGAAACGCGCAACAATGCAAGCACTGTTACTTCACGTCGATTTTCTGTAAGAGGGTGGTACTACACCGGGCGAGCCGACTCATTCATGCTGAAACCAGTAATAGCTTCAGCGTGGCTCTGCCACCATAAGATTTTAGATTATTACTGCCATTGTCGAGTAGTTAATAGTATTACAAGTTAGTGTCGTGCGATCATTTCAATGTTAATGTTCCAACAAGATGCTGGCTCCCTTGTTACAATTTTCCAGGGAATTTTTGTGGCATCTCAGAATTCACGCTCCGTAGTATTATCTTCCATTCACTTCACTTATACCCAATAAACAAACTATATTGCATATAACACCACCAAATTTACACAATACCGAGTCAAGTACCAACAAAATTATGAATAAAATATAAAATTCACTACATGACAGACTAAAATCCCGACAAAAACTCCCTCCTTAGAATTAAAATCAATTTTAGCAATAAAAAAAGAAATTAGAATGTAATTGGAATACACACAATTTAACCCCAAATAGTGTACTTTTTTTATAGTTTTATATTTGGCAATCAATCTTCTAGATTTTTACTCTCATTATCAAGTAGACATAATAATAATATTCGAATTCGAATAATATTCGATCAACAATAACTAGATAAAGGGTCACGTACAAAATCGAAGCTAACTGCTGTCCGCGTAAATATATACTTATGACTTAAGTTTACTAAGAAAGGGAGAAAAAGTTTGAAAACAGTTTTAAGTTCAACCTAATTACAGCCATGACACCTAGTAATACAATCACAAATGTTCAAAATATTATTTGTACATTTGTACCACAGGCTTAAAATCTGTAATTTTGTTCAAAATTTGATATTATTTGTTAGTTTAAAGCTTAAAATATAACTTATTCAACGTGTATTTAGCGAAAGTAAGACACTCCGGCCGTTGAATTGCTTTTTCGGATATTATTTTTGCATCTTTTGAATACACTGCGGCATTGTGAAACGGGCTTACATTGGCTGTGTTTCAAACAAACTAAACAAAATAAGGGCACACATTTCAAGTGAGCTATTATTTACCGAGACGTATTTTCGCGCCGACCCTTTATCTAGTTATTGTTGATCGAAGGTAATAATAATATGATATTTTAAGTTTTTTTTCTGCAGACTTTTGGTCCGCACTTTTTTTCTTCTGTCGTTAAATATCGTTTAAGATGTGAGCAACTATTGTTATTTAATTAACTAATAAATATTATGTGTTCATATATACATATACTTTACATTACATTACATATTTTCAATAGAGATTATCTCCTTTATGGCGGCTTAATTCTTATCTTTTACTAGCATCTGCCCGCGACTTGGTTCGCGTGGAGTAAAGATTTTCTTTTCTTTCTAAAGAAAGCTCTCGAGAGGACAAAAACCCCCGATTTTGAAACATTCTTCATTGGTGCTCCGCTCCTATTGGTCTTAGCGTGATAATATATAGCCTATAATCATTCTCGTAAAATGAGCTATATAACATTGAATTTTTCAAATCGGACCAGTAGTTCCCGAGATTATCCCGTACAACGTCAGAAACTCACAAACTTAACCTCTTTATAATATTAGTATAGATTGCCATTTTTAAATTGTAATCCACAATATCCCTCGCCGGAGCGTCCACGGACCGATGGATGAACCTACTAATATTATAAGTTTGTAATGTTAACCTCAATGTTCTAACAAAGTGGTGGCTCCGTTGTTAGAATATTAATTCAATCTCCGTGGTATTATTTCCCACCTCCTTCACAAGTGCACATTAACCAAACTAAAATATATTACGTAAAACATAACCAATATTACAAAATATAGTGTCAAGTAACAAAAGATCATAAATCATTATATAGTATAAAATAAAGTCCCCTATCGCGTTTGTCTGTCTGTCTGTTCGCGATAAATTCAAAAACTACTGAACGTATTCGTATGCCAGTGGATAAAGTGATTCATGAGGAACGTTTTGGTGTATAATATCTCAAGGATTTATTTTTAATCAGAGCGGGACAACGTCTTCCGGGCGCGCTAGTCGAATATAAAATCCACTACTTGTGTACTCGGCGGGGTGGTAGGATTCTACAGACTGACTGGGTCGCAACACCCATGTATATGGCGAAAAAGCCCGTCATAGTGATTCGCTTCTGCGGGTCGCGTTTCGGGATCAGCCTGTGCATATCCAGCTGTTCGCAGGCCGACATGACAGCGGCGATGGATAGTGTGTCACTCGATGGTTGCCGTTGTTTTTGGATTGTACTGTGCTTACCATCAGGCACGGTGCAGTCATATTGGCGTGCTACAATAAAAAAAAAAACAAAAAAAACTTTGTTAAAAAAAATTTGTTTTGTCCAAGTCAAAATTCTATTTAATTAATGTTTATTTAATTACAGGATGACAGTGGTTCTAACGAAACATATCAGCGATATGGCAACACTTTTCACTGAAAAACTGAACTCTCTCACCGTAGATGATAATAAGGAACAAGTGAATAATTACATAACGAATATATTTTTAGAGGTATGTATTAATAGATTGTGATTAAAAAATAAGAAAGGATTTAGTAATTTTGCTACAATTACCTTAATGGAGATTTTTTTTTTAATTTACTTATTTTATATTTCTATCTGCTTTGGAAAATCCCATCAAAATCGGTCCAACCGTTTCGGAGATTAACCAAAACAAAGAAACGGACGGACAAAAAATGTATTTTTATTATAAGTACCGTATATTTATTTAGTAAAAAAACTGTTATTTTGACCCCACAAACCTTTTTTTTTCGGTATGGCCTATGTAGGCAATTGGCCAATATCAATTGTGACAAATACACGTTTTAAACTCACTACAAACATACGTTTCAATTTTATATATGTGCATAGATAATTAATTATTCGGTACTATTTATATTTCAGGCTGGCAACAGTTCAACTTACATACAGAACGCATTCCAATTGACACTACCTATATTACAAATAGGAGCCGTGTAAATATTGAATTTACACAAATAGTGGATATTATAACCCTTTTAATAGGGCTATAAAGTGATATTAATAATTTTGTAATAGTCATATTAATAAAAATTATATGCAAATATATATTATTTACTTATTAAAATTTAATAATTAAGCGCTTAGTAATCAATGTAACGTGTTTGACATGACATTACAAATAGGGTTGCCACATCGCACCTTTGATTTAATAAAAAAGGTTTTAAGTCAAAATTTACCCTTTTCGAGTTTTCACCAGAAAGTAGATTAACAGAAAGAATAATACGTACAAATCAACAGCCATTTAATAGGATGAATGCAAAAATGTAGATGACTGTTGTGCTTTTGAAGTGAAACTTCTTTAAGCGGATGAGGGTAAAATTTTTACAGATGTAACGTCACGCAGGTATGCAACGGAAGTGACATCATTTGCAGTAAACGCAGATTTTTCATCTTTTTTTTCTATTTTTCTTAAGTTTTAGAATTGTATAAATATAAATCTATATATATAAAAATGAAACCCGTTTTCCGTTGTCACGACATAACATGAAAACGGCTTGACCGATTTGGCTTATTTTTTTTTTGTAGTTTTCTAATACTCTGTACAAGGTTCTTACGGAAACAAATATTAAGAAAATCTCTCAGAAAGATTGAAAAATATACATTTAATTTTGCATATTTTAAAAAACGCGCGTAACGAATGTCAACGTCATTCAATTTAAAACAAAAAATCTGTGATTGACGAAATTTTGTTCAGAACTCTCCGACTCTCTCTTGGTCGGTTTTGTGACTATTGACGATGATTTGACATTCGACTTCTAGGCGAAACGAAGTTCGCCGGGTCCGCTAGTAAGACTTATAAATTAGTTCGCCAAAGAAGTTTCACTTCTGACATGTGTACTTTGTACGGACGCACTTTTTTTTTTTTTTGGTTTAAACGTGTGAAAAACTTAGTCTCCGAAGATAGACGTGTTGTTATATTGCAAAATCAGCTAAGTCCAATTTAAACCGTACTTACCATTTAAGGTTATTTTTCAAGACTTAATTTTGTACATGTAAAATACGGAGATCATAAAAAAATGATAGTCCTTATGAACGGCAAAATTTAAACTTTGGTCTCAGCGTATAAAAACTGTAAAACTTAACATCTAACATGTTATATGTATGATTTAGTTTCGTTTTAGGTCATTTTGAAATGTAACCACACAGTAAAGTGAAGCGAAATAAAATAAGACGGCGTTTTGATTTAAAGTAATTATTTTATTTGTCTAAAAAATGTATGACTACAGTTTGTATTGTTTTTTTTTTAATGTAGGTTGTTTTTACAATCACACTACGGTTTAATTCAGGTTTATGCTAATTGTCGTATGCATTATGCTGTTGCTCAGCCTGTATTGAAATTATGTTATAAAAAAGTGAAAAAGTTTAAATGTATTTTTTTAAGTTTTCTACGATGATCAAATAATATAGTAATTAATACTACTTATCCCTACTTTTAGAATTTACTTAAAGCGCTTCATTCATTTTTAAGGCATATTTAAGTCGAAGGTGGAAACATGATTAACCATTTTCCCACAAAATTGAATTTTTACCAAAACGGGTCAGTCGTTTAGGCAGAGTTCAGTGATAAACAAACGTACAGAACAATAATATACCTATAATAAAATATGGCAACCCTAATTATAACTGACATTTATCTATCTATTCGAGAATAACCATAGCGCATTATTACACGGTTTGTTTTTTTAATTTTATTACAAAAAATTAATTGCTATAATTTTGTTCATTATTATTCTGGTGTTTTGGTTTTGTCTTTATATCGAGTCATGTAATAAGCATTCGCCACGTGGTGGAAATTTGACCATAATATATATGGTAAATAATTTTTTAAGTGAAACTTTGGGATAATTATCGAAAAGAAAACCGATCAATTTCCAAATTTTTTTTATAACACAAGTTTCACCAATATCTACCAAATAAATAAAAATATAATATAGAAAATCTGTTGAGAAACACAGGAGGAAGATGTACTTAACTGTTATTTCTCTATTTACATATAGATATGTAAATTCTAATGTAATTGTGTGGATTAAGGCAGTGATTTTCAAAGTTTTATGAATATTAAGACACCGCAATCTTTACGAAAAGTATGTCGGATATCGAGAAAAGCCAACAAGAAACTCGATCGGATTTGTCTTTTAAATATATTTTGATTATCTATATAAAAATATAATGCTGTTTGTGATAATAGAAGTGTTTTATTTTCTTTCTTTATTGTATTAAAAATTAACATGTGAACTAGACAAGGCCGTAGTTAAGGGGGGAGCGGGAATTGTGGGACTTAAAAATACGAAAAACTAAGATAAATTATTATAATTAAATTGTTTGTTCATAGTTTGAGATAAAAAAAAGCAGCGATAAGTATCTAAACTTTTCCGAACATACCACAATCTGTGACATTCGAGGGCGGAGCAATTATAATTTTTTTTTTACTTCCGCCCTATTTGTAACCAATGCAGCCCTACCTCAAATTAGACTAGCTACAGCCCTGGAACAGTCATTACAGTTTCGCGGAGACATTGGATCTCTATGTGTACTTTACCTCATGTAGAATGGAGATTGTTCTGAAGAACTTTTGGACATGGTGCCCTCATCGACGTTCTAAATTAGCACCTCCCGACGCTGGCTGATAGCTCATCCACACACTTTAAAACTTGGGAACCCGATACAGTATTCCCCCGGAGTTATGATGGGATCTCTTCAAAAAGGGATTGAACCCCACTCTTTAAGGCCGGCAACAGCGATACCCCTAGTATCGCAGTTATCCAAAGGCGACGGTAACCATTTACCATCAAATAGACAGACTGCCTGTTTGCTGCCCTTTAGCATAAAAATTGAAGCGATGATGATTTGGTTAGTGTGTTGGGATACCGCGTCGATAGGCGTATGTTCGAATCTTTGCGAATGAACCAGAGCTTTTGGCGTAGGAAAAAACATCGTGATCAATGGTTTTAGATTTTTTCTAAGCCCGCCTGGCTAGCTACCATCTCAAGTTGAACTGTGGACAAGCTGTGGACAAACGTGTATAAAACCACGGCTAAAAGCTAGTATAAAATAAAGTTGTAAATTTAGCTATCTGCAAGCGAAATTCTCGTCGTAATCGGTTCAGCCGTTTCGGAGATTTCCAGGAACAAACAGACAGACCGACAAACATTTTTAAAATTATATTTTTGTTATCAGTAGCCAGTATAATTTCACATTCAATCATTGAAACCTATAATATACATATTTTGAAAAATGATCTGCGACTTTGTAAAATACTGTATAAGAAAAATTGTAGTCATTTTTGACCTGCCTCCATTGATATTAGTGTTGCCCAAATGCAAGAACAAGACCGAGACTTGGCTTGGTCTTGCGTCAATACACTTGGTCTTGGTATTGCACCCCCAGTCTTGGTCTTGGTCTTGCAGCAAGAATCTTGCTAGTCTTGCAAATCTTGCTATTACCTATTAGTATATTGTTCTTTATTAGACATGTTAGGTTAAACCTTAGAACAATCCAACATATAGGTAAATTTTTAGCTTATATTTACATATGCATAGTAAAGTCCAATAAAATTAACTAAATTTATAATGAACAAGTTTTTCAAGGACTATTTGCTGGAATAAAAATATGCAATTCCTTCTCGTAGAAAGATAGTAGATGCTTCCTTAAGCCTGTATTCTCTGCATTTTTTTAATGTATTTTTTTTTAAATACTGGCACACTAGAAATAACTATCTGAGTTGTATGAATTATTTCGAAAACTTCATTAAATTTACTTTTCGATCTTAGAGTGTCTGGATCAGATGCTACAACTCACTACTCCGATTAGAACTAATTGAATCTTTGTCACTCATGTTAAATTGTGAACTTATTAATTTCAAAACAATTATAATTATCTAAACTCGAAGTGAAGTATGGGTATAAATTAAATCTGTATCTATCTATACATCTAATAAAAATGTTAACCTAACGAGTCTCTACTTTTTAGATTTTTGTGAAAAAGTTGTTGCAGGTGTCTTGGAATAAACGATACAATACATTTCAATCATTTTTAGAAATGTCTGTCTATCTACCTGTCTGTTTGTTTGTTTGAATATGCATCACTGCTAAAGTACTGCGTTCACAATAAAATCTCACTACGAAATTCATAAAGCATATCCTCGAGTAGCATTTAACCTTACTTTCCTTACAATCGGTTCAATCTATCAAAAGTTATTGTAATTGTAATGAAGATGCGTTTATGAGAGCCGTAATAGACTTGTTTATGAGATAGAGACGTCTCTCAAGTGTGTCTCAGATTGGGGAAAACAAAATCTGGTCGAGTTCAACCCCACTAAAACGCAAGTCTGTATCTTCACCGCAAAAAAGACCCTCTTTGACGCAGTTCCTATCTTTCAGGGAGTCCCCTTAGTCGCCAAGCCTAAAATCAGTATCCTGGGTGTCGATATATCAAGCAACGTTCAGTTTGGTGACATTGAGGTGCTCCGGTCCAGAGGTGGGAACAATATTCCATGTGTGGACGGACTTGCGCCTTATAAAGCTGAAGGCGGTGATCCGGTGTGAAATACCGTCCTGCTCTGTTAAGAACACCTAATTTTTTTGAGGCCAGTTTTGCTCTGCCTTCCAAATGACCACCAAACTGAACGTTGCTTGATATATCGACACCCAGGATACTGATTTTAGGCTTGGCGACTAAGGGGACTCCCTGAAAGATAGGAACTGCGTCAAAGAGGGTCTTTTTTGCGGTGAAGATACAGACTTGCGCACAGTGCACGACTTCCAACCATCGAGTTGACACTGATGGAATTTCAGTCCCTGACGAGTCGTTCTGTAACGGAACTCAGCAGCAGGTATCAATCCAAACAGTTCTTCAGAGCATTCTCCGTGGTAGATCTTATAGAGGACGCAAAGCGACGCAACGTCCCTACGAAGCGCCAGAGTGTCTAGCCTTAAGGAGAGCACCTGGTTTCTCGATGGTTGGAAGTCGTGCAGTGTGCGCTTCTCACGTGCGTTTTTTCCGCGTACGACAGTTCTCTGGAATGAACTCCCAGCGGCAGCGTTTCCAGAACAATACAATCTGCCTTTTTTCAAAAAACGAGCCTATTCCTTTCTCAAAGGCCGGCAACGCATCTGTGATTCTTCTCGTGTCGCAGGTGTCCATGGATGGTGGTGATCACTTACCATCAGGTGACCCGCATGTTCGTTTGCTGCCAATAGTATTAAAAAAAAAAGATGCGACTTAAGTACGGGAGAAAAGTAAAGAAGTAAATGGACTTAATACGACGATCTTAATTCGACGGTACTTCAGACGATCTTATTAGTCACTTTTTTTACATTAGGTTCAATGCGGACGGAGCCGCGGGCAAAGCTAGTTGAAATATAAAACTCCTAGTTATGTGTATACGCCGAAAGATGAGTAAAAAAGGTGATGAGCATTAATTGATAAACATAGTGATTCTTCGAAATATTTATTTATTTAGAAACACCAACAAGATTTACACTAGAATAGTACATAACATGCATTTTTAATGACTCTATATAAGTGCAATCTTAATTATAGGTGTTTACGACGTATTTATTATATTATACAGCAAACAACTTAAGTAAATGAGAATGCTAAAACAAAAACAACAAAAAAATAAAAAGTAAAAACACTAACCATACATTCCAATTTTCTTTTTATTTTAAGTTACTTAAATAAATTTGTTTATACTGGCTGAGACTATTTGTGAGTATATCTAGATTAGAGCTTTTAGATTTAGAATTATAAAGTGATATCATTCTATTTAGTGGAGAGTAAAGGCCTAAATTTGTTCGAAAATAATTCGTAGCGAATATATTAAAACGTGAGGCTTATAGTTAGAAATCAGAAATGTTACTAGCTATATTGTACCTTCTTACCTAACAATAGAATGTATCTAAGTGTTTGCATTACGTTCCTATTTTGATGAAGTTAATCTATATTAATTATTGAATTAAACTGATCTATGCTGCTGCTGTATTTATGTATATAGTAACAACATTATAGTGTATTTACGATAGAAGTCGATACATACTAAATGTTTGTATAGTTTAATATAAAGATAGTGTAATAATGTGTATTATTTCTAGCTATTGCTCGCGGCTTCGCTCACATGAATCATCACAGGGTCATTAATCCTCAATAATACTATTTTTTCCTTGATGAAAGATATTTGTGTCCTTTTCTGTACTCAGTCAACATGTAAGCAAAATTTTATGATGATCGATGAAGTAGCTACGGCCTGAAAGCGTAACAAACAAATAAACTCGTAATCACATTTATAATATTAGTTAGGGTTATAATATCTACCTATTCTTACGATTATAATACTCCTTGTGAGGGACAACACAATATTTATTTGTATAGGTCATGAGTAACTAGAAACTTATTTTATTCTTTGAACATCGGTAAACTTTCAACGGCAACCATCAAAAAGTATAGAGAATACTATAATACGCTTTTCGCACAGTCTATGAATAAAGCGGCGAGGCGTCTTTGTCAGTAAATTATCAAATAAACAATCATAATCATTGGTGATCAAAATGTCGCGTAACATAAATAGTTATCATAATAGATCTATTGTGTCCGTTATAAACTTTGTTGAATAAACTATACTTTCCGAGGTATAAACACATTTATTTGTTTAAATTTATTGATTAAAATTGTTTGAGTCTTAGATAGAATCGTGATCTTGGTACCGATACTAGAGGACGTGTATCAATATTGTCAATAAGGTTCAAATACGACTTAATGCAAGACCGCAAGAGTCTTGCAGGCCCAGTCTCGTCTTGCGCTAGTCTTGCAGGGGTTACTCTTGGTATTGGTCTTGCTAAAATTTTGCGGTCTTGGTCTTGGTATTGATCTTGCAAAAGCGCAAGAACAAGACCAACACTGCAAGAGATTTTGGGCAACACTAATTGATATATAAAAACCCAAGATGCACAGTTGAAAATCACAAACCCGTCCGCATTAAATGAGTGCACAATTAAGAATTCTAAGCTCGTTTCAAATAGTCTCTCACCACTCGCGTGTTTGGACTTTAAATTAAAAATTTTAAATAATTCGCGTAAGGCTGATTCTGCAAAAACATAGTATTTTGCGGTTTATCGGGTATCGAATAAAATCTAAGACTTGAGACACTCAAGCCAACCAACTGGGTCGCAACCTCCATATATGGCGAAAAAGCCCGTCATAGTTATTCGCTTCTGCGGGTCGCGTTTCGGGATTAGCCTGGGCATATCCAGCTTTTTGCAGGCCGGCATGACAACGGCGACCGGCGATGGATAGTATGTCACTAGGTGGTCGTCATTGTTTTTGGATTGTACTGTGCTTAAGACCAATAGGAGCGGAGCATCAATGAAAAACATTTTAAAACCGGGGTATTTTTCCATTTGTGAGCTTCCGCTGCGTTTTAGTTCCCACCCCCTTATCACACAATATCACATATCGTCGACCCCCTCCCTACCCTTAACGTGTGACGTAATTTATGGATGGTCCCTAATGCCATTGTTATAAACTTTTTTTGATAAGGGCCAAGAGTCATAGAAGTAAAAAAGTTTGATTGAAATCCAGTAGTTTTTAAGTGATGCGCTCACAAAGACAGACCTCTATCATTTTTACATAGAAGAACTATATTTAACAGATAATCAGTTTATACAATTTTGATTCAAGGTTGATCTTCGCTAAGTGGAACGCAGTAATAAAAATTAATTAGGGTTTATCTATTCTTCACTACTCATATATTTTTTATGAACCGACCTCAGCGACCGGTAAAATTCCGCCGCTAAATTTTGGTGGTCCGAATAAATGTCCTGGAATCTTCACCTCTTGAGAAAGGTATGTATGTTGAAGGTAACGATTATAAGATACTAGCCGACCCGTGACCACGTCGTTGGGCGGCAATAGGCATTATCAAGCTACAACTTTTCTTTAGAACTTAATCATATATCTATCTCATCGTTAAGGCAGCGTTCGTAAGAAACGTTTTCGTTCGACCATTTTTTCTCCGGCTCCCCAGATATTACCCGCTACAACCTCACAATTTTTACCTCTTTATAATATAAGTATAGATAATATTATTAGTTAATAGCCTCTACCCGCGACTTCGTTCGCGTGAAATATTTACTTTGGGCTAACGCTAACACGCAGCGGAAGTTCTCATGAGGAAAAAAAACCCGATTTTGGAACATTCTTCATTAGTGCTCCGCTCCTATTCGTCTTAGCGTGATGATATATAACCTTCATCGATAAATGAGCTATATAACACTGAAGAAATTTTTCAAATTGGACCAGTAGTTCTAGAGATTACCCCCTACAACGTCACAAACTTTACCTCTTTATAATATCAGTATCTACCTATATTTATGTTCTCAGGTGTCCTTCTTATACATGTCGGAACATCAAATATTAAGTTGGAGACTTTTGTAAACTGATAACATATACAACAATACTGATAAAACTTAATGTAAATGTTTACTTACGTCTTAATTGTGAACGAAATTCTTCGTAATAGAAACCAGCATTGCGCTATAATATATAGTAATACATATAAGGATTTTAAGGTGCACCAATCAAATTATACTCATTTCTACAAATAAAATTTTGTTGTTACAAATAACCAATGTATATTGTACATAATAATATTATATACTCATATCGAGATGAAATTGGAAACGTAACAATACAAAGACCTTTATAATTATTGTTTACAACGGCATGAATGAAGATAACGGCCAGATCTGCGAATATCGGCTATTGTCCGATCACCTGTTACTCTTTACAAAACAGAGAAAGAATTGTATGGATACGATCGATGTCTACGAAAAAAAAAAACATTTTTATTGATGACATAAAACATTACAATTCCTACAACGAAAAAAAAACATTATGGTTAAACTATATATAGTGGGGCTTTTTTCTAAAACTCTCCTAGCTAACTATACCTAATCACCCTCAAGACGAAAACCGATAACAATGTGTTACGGAGTTTTGGCGGTATCTTGGAATGTCATGTATCATCATGGAATATCATGGAATAGTTTTATATATTATTAATAATCTTGTGTTACTTGACTTTATATTTTGTAATATTAATAACGCATTTTAGATTATAAGATACTACCTCATGCGCGCGGCTTCGCCCGGCCAACGCTAACACACGGCGGAAGCTCTCAAAAGGGAAAAAACCCCGATTTTGAAACATTCTTCATCGGTACTCCGTTCCTATTGGCCTTAGCGTGATGATATCACCTATAGCCTTTCTCGATAGATGAATCATCTAACTCTGAAATAATTTTCAAAATCGGCTTAGTTGATCCAGATATTACTCCGTACAACCACACAAACTTTACCTCTTTATAATATTAGTATAGATAAGATTATATCTTGAAACAAAAAAAAAATCTAGTTTCTTTTTAATTTTAGAGAGAATGGCCATATTTTCCTATCTATAACAAAATATGGGCAAAACCCTGTCCAACCACATTCAGTGCGTGCACAATATAAAAGCATCTGCTGCTACAACGAAAGCAAGGGTTGCTTATTTTTCATTAATATGCCAATTCTAAACATCTTTATATTAATCGATTCGGTTCATCTATTTAATAATATATTTAGTATTCATCGAAATTACTAGAAATTACTTTTCAGGGTGTTTTTTCTACAGTTTTTTACTGAAATCTGTAACTGTAAGATGGCCATTATTCGATGTTTTACTAACAAATAAAATCACTTAAAATAACTTTCAGCAATTAGAAATAATCAAGTTATTATTATCTAGTTGTTCTTAGATAAAATCAATACATATTATTGATATATACATTTATAATTGTATAATGGCATTTTCAAAATCTAAGGCTGACATATCTAAGTATGAGGAGATCAATATCTAACAGAATTACCAAAACTACTAAAGCAGTAAATATGAGCTTTAGTTAAATTTCTTTTTTAATTGAGAACCTAAAGTAACCCTATTATATACAAAAGATTTTCCTAAAGAAGGTTGAAATTATATACGTATGGGAAATCCGTTAGTCTTAACGTTAAGACATTTGTATTTGCTACAAATACATTACTTATTTATGATTTCATAAATCAGTCATTGTAACGGGGAAAATAAGTGCGGAAAGTATAATTTCACAAGGACTAAGGTACTCATGCATAATAATATATATTAAGGTAATAAATCTATCAAATCAAAAATATTACCTTACTTAAGGTCATCGATAACATATCACGATACCTAATAAAAATGTTGAATGCGTTATCATTACCTATACCAGTATAATAACTAGATAATATCTACTTTTAACAGAAGGTTATACAAGTACACGCTTATTCCTTTCTCTTAAATAAATTATTCTATTTTTAAACAATACTGCACCATATTTGGCAACATGACCCGTGCAGGAAATTGAAACTCCTGCATATCAATTAGAGGTTCCATCAAACATATTAATTAGGTAGTAAGTAGAGTAGAGGCACACAAGAAAGTTATTTTTGAGTATTATTCCTACTCTTACATTTTTACAGATTATATATAGTAGTTAGTGGTCGTTCAGTTGTCAAAATTCGAACGTAATAAGATGCAAAAAGGTTTTATCACCTGTTAAATGGATATAATTTAATATATTTCTATATATCGATATATATAATATATGATATAATGTATTTCGTTTCACTTTTAGTTCGAAATGAGAAAATCTGTATTAAGCATTATACAAATACATTTTAGATTTTAGACGTAAGAATCGTGAAGTACGGCGAAAAGAAACTTATAAATAAAAGCGTTGCTTCGTTAATGGTATGAAAAAAAAACCATAATTAAACTAAAACTCGTCAATAGTTACTAAACAAAAAAAAACAGTTGACAAACAGATAAGGTACTGTTTTCTTCGCCTATTTATATACAGATTTTTTTTTATAATTTTAAAACTAATCACAAAAAAATAAACCAACATATAGGTACGTTTAAAAAAAACGTGTTTTTAAATATTTTTGCTAGCTAACGTATTAAGAACACCTTTCGTATATTAAGAAATGTGTTCTCGACACCATCTGTAAATAATCCGTTAAAGTTCTTAAGAGCCCGCATGTTAAGTCGATAGGCAATAAATAATGCATTTTGGGATGAATATGAACAACTGTTGAAGGGCTATAATAGGTGAGATTGACCAGGTGCATATTTCGTGTATATAATGTTTTAAATTTAAAGTGTGTGTAAAATTTTTCCAAGTAGTTTCGTAAATAATTCCGTTGTGGAATTGATCATGAGGATTTAGTCATTTTAAAACTTATCGGAAAGAAATAAACGTAGGTACAATGTTGTAGAAAAAAATGGCCATTAATGTGCAGGACACAGAGCGGGAGGGCGTGAGACAATACACCACCACTTCCGAGACACTTCCACAGGTAAAACTGTATGTACTGTCGAGCAGAAAAGCGTTAATTGAACATTTTATAACATTTTTTTTTCAAATCGTCCAAACTACTTCTAATCTAATGTAATACGTTTGCCTTCTATACAATTTCACATAGAGGTCATAAACCGTGTCGCTATGTATTTTACTATGGAATTTATGACATAGATCCTTGTTATCTAAAATATGTTAAAATACGGAAACTAATACACATTAAGAAATTCTATTCATTAAATATACCTACACTGTAGTTTTTTTTTTACGATTATTTGTACAGAAACCTATTTTAATAAATGATATATTTCTACAATGTTTTTTTTTTTTTATTGTAGCTCGGCAAAGTGACTGTACTGTGCCTGATGGTAAGCACAGTACAATCCAAAAACAATGACGACCATCGAGAGACATACTATCCATCGCCGTCGCCGCTGTCATACCGGCCTGCGTAAGTATCTCTTCACGTTTGTTGTGTGAATTGTCAATGTTTTCATTATGACCTTCAATTTGATATCCATATTATAATACATGTTGCATTACTCCCACCATATTAGTTTTTTATTTATAAAAAAGTTATAGCCAGTGTCATTCGGAATGATATATGGTTTCTAAGAATACTCCGTACATCCAAATCCATTCAGGCATTTAACAGTTACGGTAAAACAAAGAAACTCGCATACATATATGAACTTTGAAAACATTTCACTCTTTTTTTAGGTAGTTTTGTAGATAGAGGTCTCGGTGTGAGAAACTGAATGTGGTAAGAATAAGCCCAACAGTTTTGCACCTCGCACTAAATGGTTTCAGAGATTTCATAATCTAATTTTAGCTCATTTCAACATCATTGATTATTAGTTTGACCAATATATATGTAACTGTAGCCTCAAAACAGAGCAAAACGCTGTAAAACTCAAAGGTAAGTCTTGTTTTTTTTTTTGTAATTATACCGTTTCTTGTTTGATTGATGAAAATAATTATATAATAGATAAGATAATAATAATTCGCGAAAATCTATAATTAAATGTTAGAGTGGACATACTTTGCACTTCCACCTGAAATTGATTAACCGCTGCCGTGTTTCACTGCGATATAAAACGTTTGATTTTTTATACGAGCGACATGTAACTGAATAAAATTGGATCTAAAATTAGCAATAGTAAAAGCGAAATAGTAGTAACAACAAAAAGTAATGAAACGCCTCGTTAGTGGACGATTGAACCCAACGCTAGCGAATGATTCAACCTGTTGTTGGTTGATTTGTTGATAAGTAGCCGTAAACTATTAAAGTTAAAATTAATTAAAATATATTGCAGATTAACGTGTAACGACTTGAATCGATTACACGTGTTTCGCGTAAATAAAATCAAAGGTTTATTTTTTGGTAAAGTGAACATGGCAGCGCCCAGTCAATTTCAGGGGGCAGTGCGAAGTAGTTTTTTTTTTAATGTTCAACAGGTACGCGCTTGGCCACAATCTCACCTGATGGTAAGTGACAATGAGGCCGACCATGTATCGCGTTTACCCACTCGATGTCTGTTCACTCTACTCTTGAAGACTTCCAAGTTATAAGACGCCGGGAGTGAATTCCACTCCTTAGCCGTACGTATAATGAATGTGGAAGCAAATCGCTTAGTACGAATTACGGGAATATCAACCACGTAAGGGTGGAAACCCTCACGGCGTCTAGTCGTCCTCTGATGGAATGGGCACGATGGAATTCACTCACTCACTCACTCACACACAGCATTCACTCTAATATTTCTTGGTAATTAGTATACTTCCAACTCGACGTGTAAAGGTTTTTTAAACATTTCTAGAGTGTTTTTAGTTTCAGTTATTAGCTGACTTGTTTCCTTTTTTTCTGGGTACATTCATGATACTTCCGGCGATTTAACACCGTTATAAATAATTTTATTAATAACTATTATCAGTCCATAGTTTTCTTGAAATTTTGATTTGATTCGATTGTTTACTTACAGACTTACTTTGGGCATTACATTTTGCTTGCGGCTTCGCTTGCAATATAATGTGGATTTTGAAAATAAAATACAGCCTATATTATTCACTGATAATGTAGCTTTCTATACGTGAATTCTGAATTAAAAAACAAAAATGAATACTTTTCGCTTTGTTAAAATATAGATTACTTTTTTCAGTAGGTAAGGCGTATTTAAAAATGCTTAGTGTGTTGAACACGAGCGTACCGGAAGTCGGCGTGGTGTAAGTACTCATTGTGTCCATTTCCGCCATTTTACGGCGACCCCTCTCCACGAGATGAATGAAAATCAATTTTGCACTCGAAATAATATATCAGAGCATAACATGCAATATTTTATTTCTCCATTGTTATACACTTCGCCGTCTGTTATCCAGAAGTGAATGAATTATGAGGGTATCAAGATGTTCTGTTGAACGTATTTTTTTTCATAACCACAATTTACTTAGATATACGCGATTACAGAAATGATGTAAATAGTAATCTGGTTAAATGCGTTTATTTTATTGAAGTTTGATTGAATAATAAGTTGATTTACAAACAGTATTAGATTTAAATTAATGGGACTAAATTACGTTAATTTAATTAAGTTGGTATATAAATAGATGTTAGCGTATCTGTGATTGATATGCTTCAACACTGTTGGACCGATTATTATAGAAGCTAGACCTAAGTTTGTTATTAACAGAAACAGTTTCTACCCATTGTATTACAATTCACTACTAGGTGGCGCCGGGCTCAATCATGTTGTTACTCGGTTTTATATTGTATGTAAATACTGATGACGTCGTGTACGCTTCTTAGTATTAGCATAATATTAGAGTTAATTTAATTTAATTATGTTTACACTTAATACTATAAAGCTGAAAAGTTTGTTTACTTGAACGCGCCAATGTCAGGAACTGGGTCAATTTCAATCATTCTTTCAGTTTTAGATAGCTCGTTTATCTAGGAAGACTGTAGAGTATAAGAATGTTACGAATGTAACGTACGTGTTATTTAAAAATATTTGCACCTTCTACGTAAACGAAGTCCCGAGTTAAAGTTAGTGTTAGCCCAAAGTAACTACATATTCCACTCGGACGAAGTCGCTATTGTTTATGATTTAAGAAATATCTTCTCTAGTGTTTAGTTGCCAACACACGCGGGCATTTTTTTTTTCTCGAAATGACTACGCTATTGACCTAGCAAGGCCTTAACAGTTTCACCGGAACTACAACACATGCTGGCATGCAATATGTTGCAGCTCTTCTAACTCGAAGTAGTTTTGACAAGTTTCATTGTGGTATTAATAAATGCTTATTATGCCGAGAGGTCGCGGGTTCGAAGACAACACGGACTTTAGTGTGATGAAAATTATTGTCAGTACTGTGTCTCTGTTTAAAGCGTCCAATTTCGAAATAGTCCAATGTTCACGCATGGCAACTCATTAGTTTTATTATTGAAAATAAAATAACCCCAGTAAATAATAACCCTCACGTGCACCGGCAAAGTTATTAATTTTACAGCAAAACAATAATTTCGCTCCATCAACTGTAATTTATATCGGAAATCATTACTGGGCAAAAGTTATTAATTGAAAAACGAAAGCCAATAGTATCGTGTGGGGACCGTGAAATTAGGGTTCTTGCAATCAGTACAATATGGCATTTATTTATTACTCGTAAACTGTAATGACAATACATCCTGTTTTATTTCGTACAATTTTATTGGACACGTGGCAAATGAACTGCCGTGCAACTATTATTTAACTGCGATTATACGTAAATAACTCTTTGTTTAGAAATTATTGTATCGAGAAAGGTTAGACATATTTATTGATGTAGATCAGTGGTACTCAACCTTTTTTTTAAATGTGCCACAAACACGTTTCACTCGTGATTACAAATTACAAATATTTAAGTATTAAATAAAAAAACGTAATTTCAAATTAATCACGTAATAATGTAGCGAACAATGGTTGTCGAACAAAACAAGCTTGGTATAAACCCTTATATCATACGGATTTAAGTTTTATCTGGGATTGGAGGAAGTTTTATTTAAGGGTTATCTGGGATTTATTTAATTTATTCAGCGTGCTCATAGTTTTTCTGGTGATCACGAAATTTAAAATAATTGAAAATTAAATATGTTTCAAATTATTATCTATACCTTAATTACATTAACTTAAACAAAATGTAATCTTATAAATAAATACCTAACCTTAGTTTATATAAAAATAGAAATTATAATGATCTAACTAATTATAGTTGATAATTCTTACAAATTACTAATAGTCTAAAATATTGCAATAATTTTCGAGTCAAAGCTGTCCTAATTTTAACTAATATTGTAAATGCTTTTTGTTTGGTTTAGTTTATAGCTTAGTCTGTTTGTTAGTTTTCTTGCTTGCTTGTTTGTTTGGTACACTTTCACGCCTTAACAACTCAACCTATCAGACCAGTAACAGTGTTTTAGGTAATAGTGTTAGATTTTATAACAAAGTCCCAAAACACATTACCGATTTGCCGGATAGTAGGTTCAAATGTTATGTCAAGCGGGTCTTAATACATAAAGGTTATTACAGTGTGGATCAGTATGTGAACGATGGCGACGTCTGGAAGTGACGCCTCTCTCTGTGCAACCACTAAAAACGAATGTAGCTTTATGTGTCTATTACGTTGTAATAATAATAAAAAAATATGTTATGTATTATGAAAAGATAAACCAGATTGAGTCTCTTGCCGGTTCTTCTCGATGACTGGGTTGTTTTCCGAACGGGTGGTAGCTATGACGTTCATAAGTGCCTTCTCAGGGCCTAAATTGAATAAAGAGTATTTTGGTAGCTTTGACGTTCATAAGTGCCTTCTCAGGGCCTAAATTGAATAAAGAGTATTTTGATTTTATCATATGAAAAGATAAACCAGATCGAGTTTCTTGCCGGTTCTTCTCGATGACTGGGTTGTTTTCCGAACGGGTGGTAGCTATGACGTTCATAAGTGCCTTCTCAGGGCCTAAATTGAATAAAGAGTATTTTGATTTTATCATATGAAAAGATAAACCAGATCGAGTTTCTTGCCGGTTCTTCTCGATGACTGGGTTGTTTTCCGAACGGGTGGTAGCTTTGACGTTCATAAGTGCCTTCTCAGGGCCTAAATTGAATAAAGAGTATTTTGATTTTATCATCATGAAATTTTGCATAGGAATTGGTAGGGGTACAGAAAGGAACATATCGTACTTTTTATCCATGAAAAGTACTATTCCCATGGGAGAAGTGAAATCTATGTGAAAAAGAGCGAAGTCGCGAGCTAAATTCTGTATTGAAATAATGGTGGAGTCAAAGCTATTTGTTAATAACCAACAGTCAACAACAATATGACAAATTTCAACTTAATTTTTAATCTATCTATACTTAATATTATAAATCTGGAGGGTTTGTTTGGTTGAACGCGCTAATCTCAGGAACTGCTGGTCTGATTTGAAAAATTCAGTATTAGATAACTCATTTATCGAGGAAGGCTATAGGCTATATAAACACGCTAAGACCTATAGGAGCGAAGCACCAATGAAGAATGTTTCAAAATCATTGTTTTTTTCCTTTTAAGAGCTTCCGCTGCGCATTAGTGTAAGCCCAAAGTAACTATTCCACGCAGACGAAGTCCTGGGATCAGTTAGTCGTTTGTAAATAACTGCTGACCACAATCTCACCTGATGTTATAGAGCGACCTGGCCTAATATGGTAACACACTAATGTGCAGAAGGTAGAAAGGTGGTAACTTGAGGGTGACAGCGATGGGTATTAGAAAAATGTCAACCCTATCCAAAAAAGCATTTACCAATATTGAATATACAAACTGAACGTGCAGTACGATTATTAACGTTCATAGTTCACACATGTATAACTAAGTAAATATATAATTGATGATAGTTGAAACATTTCTTATCGATATCAACAATTTATATTAACTAGTGGGCGCCCAGTGGTCGACATTCGACCATAGTTCATTGATTTTTTTAAAGTTGTAGAATGAAAAAGGGTAATTGGAACGTAAGAGTAAAATAATATATACAGTCGAGCATAGCAACCTCCTTCACATCCTTTTTTGAAGTTCTTTATTGACAGATATCAAAATGTCTTTTTTATTTACATGTGTGTATATGTTGTGTAAAATTGAAGCAGTAGTGTGAGTAATGCATATTTTAATTAATTTAATGTACTTCTAATGCATTTTATATAAAAGAAATAACTTTCTACACTTCTCCTCCATATAAAGTTTAACTATGCCAAGTTTCACGTTCATCCGTTCGTGTATTTCTCTCAAAAAGGGATACAAAGTTTGGGCTTCACGTATTAATATATATGATGATGATAAGCATTGATTACAATTTTCGAATTGGTAGAACGGGATTGTAGATAAAACGACATGCCATAGTGCACGTTTAAACTTCTCGCTCTTAATTCATCTCGTTTCAATATATCTGAAGT
The DNA here is from genome assembly GCA_015888305.1 of Antheraea pernyi. Lineage (NCBI taxonomy): Eukaryota > Metazoa > Arthropoda > Insecta > Lepidoptera > Saturniidae > Antheraea > Antheraea pernyi. The sequence goes on along the minus strand of MU158750.1, from coordinate 842,418 downwards.
CGTTGCAACGAAGGCAACAGCCCAAGCTGAGGTTTGGCTACTTTAGCTCCCTTGAGCGTGTCCCCAAGAGTCTTAGCACCATAAGCTCTCGCCTCATTAGTCCGATGGAGCTGTGAATGTACATCAGGCCAACAGCATATAATCTGTTCGAAAAATATATATCTGAAGTAACCAGAGGCTTCAAAGATGCCATGACAAAGACGACTATATGGATTGTATTCCCCTAGTTCGTGGTTAACTGGTTATCGGATCATTCTGTGCGTTGCAATAAAAAAAGATGAAAATAATAATATATTTTTCATCTCATCTCTCATGTCGTGTATAAACTAATTTTAAAAACAGGATGGCAGTGGCACCATCAAATTAGACTATGCATGCGATATCGTGATATTCGTGCGAGAGATTTAGTTACCTAAATTCGCAATCTTAAACTCTGAGCGCACGTTTTTAACGACTTGCATGACGGACGTCGCAAACTGCAACCACTTATAAGGTTATTTACCTGTTGCTTTATTCGTACGTCGTCTATATCTGTAGCTATTTAATAAAATTCTTAAGACTGACTAATAGACGAGACACAGCTTGACTAAACCGGTAGTATAGAAGCATGAAATTTTACACAGGAGTTTTTTTATGTCATAGCCGGCAAACAAACATGTGGATCAGGTGATGTTAAGTGATCACCACCGTTCATGGACACTAACAACACCAGAGGAGTCGAAAGTGCGTTGCCATTCTGTTTTGGGGGAAAGGGAGGGAGGGGTAGAGGAGAGGGGACGGGAGGGGCGATGGGCCTCCAGCGCTCTCACTAACCGAACAAAACGCTACAATGCGAGCTCTGTTACTTCACGGCGGTTTTCTATGAGAGGGTGTTACTACCCCGGGCGAGCCGACCCATTCATGCTGAAACCAAATAACTTCAGCGTGGCTCTACCACCTACAAAATTTTCTTAAAAAGTTTTTTAATATACAGTCCGCGTCAAACTATTTGACCGCTCTTAATGTAGGGGTGCAGAACATAAAAGGTAATTAGGTATTATGTTATTTGTATAACATCGATGTTATAGATCCGTATAATAATATTTTACCTGTGTTTGTTATTAAACCCTTCATTAGATATATTATGCATTCAGTCCGAATTTAAAGCTATATTCAGAGCGGCTAAGAATTTTTTTCTACCCGTAGGTTAGCAGTCAGAAAAGACTTTTGAAAATTAATAACAATAGAACGCACTATTTTCCATAATTCTCAAATCGTTTTAGATCGCTTACATTAATTGAAGTGCTAAGATTTTTGCGTGTATATCATTTTGCACGTATTGATTTATTTGTTATGGATATTTAGAAAATTAGAATGATCTCGATAAGTCTTTAGTATTCAGAAATAATGTATTCTTTTACACCAGTAATTGCAATAAATTACTATACTGTACTGTTGTTGATATATATCCATAGTTTATATAGTGATCAGTTTTTATTGCTTGGTGTATTACACCGTGGATAAGTTGATTTGAAGTTTAAGACGTTGTTAATAAACCTTTTTATTTTAAATTATGTAGGCAATTAAAGTACCAATCTAATTAAAAGCATCATTTTAAAAATGTTCTGTATATTCTGAGAATGTAATTTCAGTGCCAGTTGTTTCCAGCAATAATTTAATTAACAGTGTATTAAATACTTAAAAATCTATTTTAATTACCATTGATTCGAAAAAACACCCATGTCATTTAGAATAGACTTAAGAAACACGACAGAGTATTCATTAAAATGATTGTTTACATATTTAGAAGGAAAAAAGAAAATGTCTTTATTGCTAGATAACATCACCAACAACAAGATGAACATATACTTATTAGAATATTTAACAGTGGCACCCTTATTCAGTTAAGTGCTGCAGTACAACTAGCTGGTATTGCAGCGCTGATTTTCAATGGGGGCCAAAAATAATGTACGAACATGTAGTCGGTATCCTGACAAAAATATGAGGAGTTCCGATCGGACCGTCGACTCGAGAGGTTGTCCGTTTTGCTGCGCGCGCTAAGTTCGATGTTAATACTCGTGATTTAGTGACGTGAGTTATTGTGTTGTTTTGCACACCTGCGCTGCACACCTGTTCCACACCTGCGTTCCTTTTCCTGGAACTGAGTGAGACCTTTCCTTTGTATTTATTTATTGCTTTATCTGTTTCTTGGTATATTTATTTATCTATTTATTTACTTAATTCTTATTTATTATTTCTTTAATTCTTCAGCGATTTATTTTTAAATTTATTTACTTTTTATTGTTTGTTTATTTAAATAGTCTTATGTTATTTTTCCCCTGTCTCGCTCAGGTACTTATTTGCGTTGTTTTCCTATTTTGTTTAGTTTTAAACAGCTCCCTTTGATCCGGACTCGGGATAGTCCGTTAAATTCATTAAGGCGCGCCCTTTGGCAGGGAGGTTTCACATGTCTTCCTCCGCCCCACTCCCCTCCTCAGGACTCGGTATGGCCTCCGATCGAGAAGTCGGCCTCTTAGAGACCGAACTTATTAGCCTCCGCCGTTAAGTAAATTTAAATTCGATCTTATTAAATGCGTGTTGCGCCCGCGCTTTTGTAATCGATCCTTTTTAGCTCCCGCACACATCGCGGGTCTCAGTAATATCTCGAGCCTAGGTCGTCTCCGCGCGGAGCCCTCGTGATATTATTATCGCGATACAGTGACTCACCTACATCACTTGAACACACATATGAGATCATCTCTCTCACACACGTGCACATACATACACATGGTGGGAGGGTTTTGATTTTTCCCTCAACGAACTGAATCGAATAGGTTTAGTTCGTTTCATTCCGATATACAAGTATTCATTTGTGAATCATGCAATTTCGA
>MU158750.1:805856-826220 GCA_015888305.1 Antheraea pernyi | reverse complement strand
ACATTGTGGTAATTTTTGGTAACAGAAAGGTTTTCCTTACATTTCTGTATGTCCCTGGGACCACTCCGTTATAATAAACATGAAATAATTTCATTTTATACTATACCAACCTACATTAAATAAAGTATTAGCATAAAAAGAGTATTGTTTATATTCATAAAATATGTCGTAAAAGCCGTAGGTATCGAAATTTGCTTAATAAATTATTTTTTTTAAGTTTGTCCCGCGTGCTGTTGTAATCTATCAGGAATACTCTGTTACTGAGTAAATCGCAACTTCAAATATATATAGCGTTGTTTAGGCTTTGTACTATTACTCAGTAACAGAGTATTCCTGATAGATTACAACAGCACGCGGGACAAACTTAAAAAAAATAATTTATTAAGCAAATTTCGATACCTACGGCTTTTACGACATATTTTATGAATATAAACAATACTCTTTTTATGCTAATACTTTATTTAATGTAGGTTGGTATAGTATAAAATGAAATTATTTCATGTTTATTATAACGGAGTGGTCCCAGGGACATACAGAAATGTAAGGAAAACCTTTCTGTTACCAAAAATTACCACAATGTGACTATACCAAAAAACTAAAAAAATCAAAACTATCTCTTTATTTTTGTTTTGAATGTTTATTAGTGCGATGTATATTGTATTTAATATAAATTTTGAAATATGTTATATAATTATGACTAATAAAAAAATAATCACAGTTGAGGGACAACTTTACCTGCGCGAAATTTGGCAATGACCCATATATCAATAAACAGTGTTAGCTAAACTTAAGACTGATTTTATAGTTCAAAGCATAACTTTCTTATTGTTTTACCAGCTATTACCGCGACTCCGTCCGCATGAAACCGAATGTAAAAAATATATTCTCGGTTTTATTATAAAACCAAAAATGAACACTGTTAAAACACAAGTTTTACTAAATTTTAAAATGTAGTAGATGGCATGTTTAAAATACTTTATTACGAAAACGTGTCCACGCGATCTCTAACTAAACATCTGATTTAAGTTTTTTATGCAAGCAACTTTGAACCGCATTCGTTCAATTCGATCTCATCATTCAAAAACGTTCCATTGCATACAGATATTCAATACATTCAATACAGATTTCAATTTCTGAATAATATTTTTGTTCAGTTCTTCAATTAGAAAATTTATTTATAATACGTCAATTGGTTATCATTACTGTGATATTTTAATTAAAAGAAAATGATGTATAAAGTAAATAAAATAAGCAATTTGTAAGATTTATATATTACATCAATATGCGTAAGGTGGAACAACAGTATAATGATAGATTAAATACACTGTCAGATGTCTTTTCTTTTTTTTTCTCGAACTGACTACGCTATTGACCTGGCAGGGTCTTCACAGCTTCACCGGACTACGATTGTCAGATGTCAATAGTGTCAAGTAGTAGTAGTTATGATTTACTTGTGAATGTCTAAAATTGTTTAATTCATTTACTTCTAAATTAATTATTCCCACGATATCCATAATTTACTATGAAACTTCTTTTGCCGGCAAATAGAGATACAGTTAATTACAACAATAGAATAATAACTGTCAACTTAGGCAAGTGTTAGATTATATTTAAATTAAAATAATGAACATCTGTAAACAAGGGTAAAACACTCTTTTGTGATCAAACTTTTTTAAAGTAAGGGTTGAATGCGCATTCAACTTTTTTTTAATAACACGGATTAAGTCTTACTACTTTTCCGCCGTACTTAAGTCGCGTCGTCATTAAAATTACAATAACTTTTGATAGAGTGAACCGATTTTAATGAAACTAAGATTAAATGTTACACGAAAAAATGCTTTATAATTTAAGATTATATCGTGATGCATATTCAAACAAACAGGCAGACAGATATTTCTAAAAAAGACCCCTGTAATCATTATTTTCACAAAAATCTAAAAAGTACAGACACGATAGATTTACTTTCTTATAACATGTGTAGAAGGTGTGTATATTATGTACATACCATAAGACCATAAACTATAAGACTAGTCTACATAAAACAAAACGCACAACTTATTTAATCATCTATCGAATTAATCTTATTATACCCACAATTTATTTAACATGAACGTCTTTAACATTTAACAACGTAATTTTCAACCTCGTCCGCAAATTCGACACATAAATTTGGAACTAAATAAAATACAATAACAAAATGGGAATCGTAATCATTTACTTCTCTCACTACTTATTTGCATTGCGTCAAAGGTATTATTTAGTGAGATATAAAGTTTTATAAGTCATTCTTTTCTGCCGTCACAATGGATAATAACTTGGGTTTTAAATTTTCTTCCAACATTATATTTATTGTGTATGTTACTTAATAAGTAAGGAAAGTAAGTAGGTTTATGACTAAGAAACCAAGCCTTACAGATTTCGCATGCCTGGCTTCAGAAACGACATAAAGAATGGTCTAGATGTGAGTTACAGTTTACAGGTCGCCCCCAAATGGTTAACAATTTTCACATCATCTTAGCTAGTTAATAAATTCACTTAAAATTAGGTTGTTTCTAGTTGTTTAATAAATTAGTGTTATAAAAAATGTTAAATTATTCTAAAAAGTTTGAAATATTAATAATACAAATTAAAAAAAAATCGCATACTGTACTATTCTTTCTTTACTGCCATTAAACTACAGACATAATTCGAATAGAAGTTGCCCTTTAACTGCATTTACTCGTAAAGTTTTCTTACCTCTTATTAAAATTACAAAGGTAAAGTAGATCTACGTTGGACACGAATGCATCATTTATTCGAATAATATTACAAATTTAAAGTTGCGCATTATGCCATTAGTTAGAAATGTTAAAATAACAAACAAGTTAACATAAGTCAGTAATGTAATCATTTAGGTATAAATACGTATTATATTATACATATGTATAATATCGAGACAACTTACGGTGAAATAAATGCCAATTATAGATTTTACAATAATACTTTAACTTTGTATCGTATTAAACTTTTGACGATATAATGCGATTATTCAGAGCGGCTAAAAATATTGACGATTATGTACTGGATTGACTTTAATTTTATTATCTATGTCTATTTTCTGAAATCTATCATGGTAAATAAGTAGATAAATATCAAATTTGTAGATTGCTACGTAGCTTTGTATTGTAGCTAAAGTCATTTAATTGTATAAAAACCTAATAGATAGTGAGTTCATCTTTTTTTCATAATAAAATCGTAGATCAAAGTTATACACATACTATCTTATAAATAATGAAGCACCAAATAATTTGTGTTAAAAAGCATTGATATGTCCACTTATCTAACTCAAAGATAACGACGTCATAACTATAAATAAAACTATCCACCAATGCGGGACCGTTCATACGAAGGACAAATAAGAAAAATTAATTCTGACTGTATGCTATTTAGTTTCTACCCTTTTAAGACTTCACCTGTATCCCGTAACAAAAAGTGTCCTTGATTCCATTGACTCCATTGTTGAAATTTGCGCGCCAAGTGGCCAAAAATCGGCGCACGCGGCGATGCGCGGGAAAAATAAGCGTCAGTCGATCGCAGAAAGAGCGGGCGCGCGGTCGTAGTAGCCACGCTGTAACTTTTAGGTTAGAATTGGCGCGGCGGCCTCGCCAGGTGTCATTCACTCCTCCGCTCTAACTCACGGGACGTCGTATAGTCTCTCTCGCGTACGCTACCTGCGGACAACAGCTGTTTTCTCTCGGGAGATTAGTCAGATGTTTCTCGGCGACCAGTCGTAGCTCACCTGACGCATTAGTTAGACATGGCAACCGGAGGACGTACACCTAAGCAGAGAAGATTTGAGATGGCAACTTTGAGAAACGTATCTAATACGCCGAGAAGGCGTCGCGGAAGTTGCAAATGTCTGTTTGGTGCACCTGACCGAGATGAAACGAAGCGTTTGATGGCCGAACAGTACGCGAGGGACAGGAAGCGTTTTATAAGAAGATTCAACTTCGATATCGAGACTGAGTGCACTTATAAATCTGCGAAAATGGATTCACCTGTTAAATTTTGTGAAGAGAATAAGGAGAATTCGGAAAGTCCGATCAGGACGGCAGCTGAGGCGCTAGCGTGCGTCGAGAACACAGATTTGAGGGTTTTGGGGTCGCCGTCAAGAAGACCTGGGAGTAGTAATAGTTCTCCGAGAACTCCTAGGACACCGCGGACTCCACGCGCGTCTCGTACCCCTCGGACTCCGCGTACTCCCGCATCAAGGAGACAGTTGCAAATGACAGGTATTTATTTATACTGTATTTATTAATTCTATAGTATATAAATAATATTCTTCCCGTATGTTACTTTTATGATGTTAGTGATTATAAAGTAATTTAATTTTCATTTATTTGTGTTGTGTCGCTATGACGTCATTGAACTATTCAACTGAATAGACGTAGCCAAACAACTGTGATTTTGTATTATACCTAGTTGTAGATAATCATACATATAAAGGTGCACTGAACTTCTCAAACACGATTGAAACTAGTATGTACATATAAATTGAAACTGCATGTTGTGAATCTAAGACGATGCTAACGATAGAGTGATCATTTGAGTGCAAATAATCGTTAAAAAGGTTTTATTTCTACTCTTTAATTTCGTGGCATTTTATTAATTTTATATGAGAACTACCTGGTGTTTTTATATGGAATACTTTGGAGTTTTTAAACATTGTGAGCATAAGTAGTGGATGAGGGTTCAATATTACTTAGTTTTTATGACAAACGAAAATATGGGGCCGTAAAAAAAATTATTATAAAAAATCCAAATTATGAAAAATTGATCATTCTATGTTTACTACTTGTTAGTGACATAGAAATTAGGATACGAACTATACTTAAACGATGGCTACGTATCTGATTTTATTAAAATATTAGTACTTTATGTAAAAAAAGTGTGTGTGTGTATTTATGTGCACGCGTTAGAAGTTATACTTCCATGGCGTAACAAGATAAAAATCTTTTCAAAGATAAATTTTAAAGTTAATTTTAAAATAAACCAAATAGCTTATTTAAAATCATATATATCTTTCTATTGGTACACGCACAAAAGTCTGGGAACCGCATTAATAATCCTTTTACCTGACACGGTCAATCTTGCACAATACACAGTGTTCATTTCGTATTCAGACATTGTCCTGCATAATGTGAGTATTGATCCAAACATCTTATTCGTTACAGGTTATAAATTCTTACTACTTAATTAAGCTATACATATAAATAAAATTGAAATCTTTATTTTTGTCAAGAGCTAAATTCGGAACCTTCGATGAGAATTTTACTAGTTGATAAGATCGCGTTTTTTTTACAGAAGACATTTATCTATAAATTAATACGGGAAACGAAAACTTTGTACCCCTTTTTATCCGAATTGAGCGAACGAATGAACGTGGAATTTGGCATAGTTAAAGTTTATATGGAGGAGAAGTGCATAAAGCTAGGTTTTTATACAACATGCATTAGAATACATTACATTAATTAAAATAAACTTTACACACACTACAGCTTGAACGCAATATATACACACATGGAAATAAAAAAGACGTTTCGCTATGCTTCCTTTTTCTTTATTTTTTTCGTCTCCTTTACTCTAATCACGATAATACTTAAACTATCTCTTTCACGCTATTTCATTGCTTATATATTTATTCTTTCGTTCTCATCGTGCTATTTTAATTCTACATTCAATATTTATAACATGATTTACGTTCCATACCCTCATAGAGTAACAAACCCGCGCGTAGTTACTGTAAGCGGTTTCATAATTCTATGCATACCCTATATGCCCTTTAAAATTAAGTGGTAAAATTGAAGGTTAAGTTTATAATAATAATAGTTTCTGCCCGCGACTTCGTCCGCGTGGAATAGTTAGAAATAGACTAGCCTTTTCCATACAAATCCGATTCTGAGAAGTGAAAACGGCGTGCTAGTGGTTGGTTATTAATCCACTCTCTAGATGGCACTGTTATATAATTTTTTGGCAAGTTTGATAACAAAAGATGGTGGATGACAATTTAATTTTGACATTTCAAACTGACAACTTTCAAATATTTGTTTTCATTCACTTTGTTTACGTATCTGTTACGAGAGTGTGCTCCCTTAAATTTTCTTGTCTCCTACAAACAATTTTATCTATATCCGGATCTGCTTATAAACATTGATTCCTGCATATACATACTTGGATTCAGATATGCCTTACGATGAATATATTCATTACAAATAAAAATGATCACAAACTTGTATACGATTTACGCAGTTCTGCATACATACATAACTATAAATGTACATATCTATAACCAACAATATTAGTTCGAACTTGTATTATAGAGGCGCTGATTGGAAAGAACGAGTGTGACCTCTATTTATATAACGTTCTCTGTGACCACTAGTATGAATAAATCTATAATGCAAAACCTTGTATAAACACAAATTTTGATCCAAATCCTTAGTTGTTTTTGAGATACACGAAATATATATATCTCTAATATTGTAATATGAATGTGAGTTTGTTTGTTGTATGAAACTTTGCATACTCATTGTCAGGGATACAGAAAAGTACATAGGTACTTAGATTAATTATTTTATGAGGCAATCTTTTTTTTAAAATCCTGGGCTATCTATAGATGATTTATCTTTCACCCAAAAAAAATACTATTCCCGAGGGTTTGGACAAATATATATTAACGCGAGGAAAGCCGCGGGCTAATGCTAGTATAAATGTATGTAATAGAATCGTTCGTATGAAGTTATAAAATATCTTTGTCACATTAGTATGCATGCACCACGTTTCGAATGCAATCTTTTTAGTTAGCTGTTAAGTCTAGGCTAGAATCATTGAGTTCAATCACCTATTTAAAGCAGGTTTCCAGTAGAATCGCTCTTTTATATCCTACTAGCTAATATAGTTAATATGGATTTAACCTATTCCTCAGGAGCATTGCTTTTTGCATTGGATAAAAGGTACTCTATGCTTTCTGTTTTGTAATCCTCATAACTTGTATGGAAAATGTCCTGATGATGAGCTGAGTAGTTAAGACAATCAATTTTTTTGATGTACAGCACAAACATGGTTTTCTAAAAACATATGAATATAAGTACAAAGTGTGCGTGTGTGGTGTGTTTATGCGTATGTGGTTTGTGTGTGCACACGTGTATGTGTGTGTGCGCGCCCGCATGTTTGTGTGTGCGCGCCCGCGTTTTTGGGTGTGTGGTGTGTGTGTGTGGTTGTTGTTTGATAATTTTTATTTTTCCCGTATGACACCTAGTATTAACTAAGTGCGGACGGACTTTTGATTCCGCATTAGGTGAAAAGTATCAATGCCATTGAAATATTTATTGTAACCTGTAGTGCAACTATAAGTGATAGAATTTTGAGCACAAGTATGCTTTACGACAGGGATTGCGAATAAATTGGAGTTTGTTTTGATTTTACGGGGCAATGTAATAATTAATTTTTTTAAAGTTCTGGGCTATCTATAGATGAGTTAACAGGATCGAACAGAAATTTCATATCGTTGATAATTCGGTAGTATTTTAGCGATAACATCTTACATAACACTAAGCTGTTGTTACACGCACTGGGCTCCTCCTAACTTTAAAAATGAACAAACTGACATTCGCAATTATTAATAGTTAGGATAAGCATTGTCATTGGAAGTATTACGTGTACTTACGTGAAAAGTATTAAAACGGGTCTCTTGTCTCTCGGTTTACAGGACGGTAATTGTGTCAAGTGAAAGTTGTATCTGAAAACTCGAATTTCCACTTTCACCGTGTGTTCCCTAAAGGGTTTGGTTATGTGTACCAACATTCACCTTTGAATATAGCAAATCGCTTAAATGTCTTCTATATATAAAAAAGCGGATATGGAACGGTTTAGTACATTTTCCTCGTTTATTTCTTAGCCGTATTTCTTTATTAATTTTTTCTTTAGTAACTATTAGCAAACTTATAAATTAATTTAGTAAAAATTTGAAAAGATTTTTTTTTTCTTTTGCCTTTAGAGAGTTCTTTACCCAAAAACTATTGGATAAATTTCGATCAATTATTTTTAGCTTTTTTCGACACTAGGCCCTTATCTAAAAACAATATCCCGATATCTTCATTGAATATAAAGGTATTACAGTTTTAACAAACAATTATTTTTATATGTATTACAAAAAATATACTTAATATTTTTGTTTTCATTATATATATATATAATTATATTACATAATATTATGTAATAGATAATTATATATTGTATATGTATATTTTTGGGATGTAAGGGGTGTCGAATAACATCATAAGACTTGAGACTCCCAAGCCAACCTCACCTGCACGTTGTGCACTGCTGAACAACGAACGAGGCAATGGTGAAAGCGGGGTAGGGTTTTACAGTCAGACTGGGTCGCAACCACCATGTATACGGCGAAAAAGCCCGTCATAGTGATTTGCTTCTGCGGGTCGCGTTTCGGGATCAGCCTGTGCATAATATCGAGGTTTTCGCTGGCCGACATGACAGTGGCGACCGGCGATGGATAGTGTGCCACTCGGATAGTGGATAGTGTCACAAATAAAATATATTTTAGTATGTAGTTGAAATATATTATTGAGATAATAAACAAGGAGGGCCAAGTAGTGGGTACCTGTTAGACTATTTGCCAAAATAGCTTAGCTTAGTAATATATAGCATAAAAAATAATGAATTTCATGTTGAATTATGACTATCCTCGTAATTCGGTAGTCCGGTGACTAGAGGAAATAAAATTCGTCGTATTTTTAGAGCAAGTCTTAAAGGACCGTAACCGCGAATATCTACGGTAAACATTTACATTCTGGTAAAGCGCGCATTGCTCCCGGATAAAATATTGGTGCTCTCAACAAACAAAAATCTGCAGTATATATATGCCATAGGACTAGGCAGGGAGTTTTTGTAATGTATGGAGACATAATAGACCATACTGGTCACAGTGATACAAGACCTTTAATATTGAGACATTTAAAGGACTTTGAAATTGACACGATTCTCTGACTTGCATCTAAATCACTTTCTTGGTGGACAAATCTTGGTGGCTTTTATGTGTTTATGCAACACATCAAGGTAGTGAGGAGTGAATTGTATCAAATTGCAATCACCCCCTTTCTCCCTTTATATTGCCAATTACAAACGATCTCTGTGCGATATAAACAACATTGAAGAAAAACAAAAACTTCCTTTATTTAGTATCCATGTATTCTATGCTATGGTACAAAAATCAATTGACAATTGTCTCCTTTTTTACTTACTTCCTTCATCGAATGAAATATGATGATGACATCATCAACTCTTACCTTTTTTCATGATCTCAGGTCGACGAACCTTTCGAAGTTGTTTAATTTAACTTCCTATCTTGACATCAGAAATTCAAGTCATGGAAAATCAATAGGATGCCCCATGAGTTTTTGGGGTCGACGTCCGGTTACGTCATCTATGGTTAAACACCATTACATTTTTTGTTTCACTTCACTAAAGAACTTTAACAAAATTCAGTTCGTCGTTCATCAGTAGCTTTGTTCGTGTATTTTTGTCTCTATCTTCTGAGGTGTTAGATTCATTATCATCTGGCGAGATGTTTATAAATTTGTCCATTGTAAATGTATATGGGTATAATATAATTATGACAAAAAAAAATCAAACATAATGAATCACTCGCTACCACGTTTAATGGTATACGTTCTTTACAAAGTTGCAAATTATATCCGTCGATAAATCTTAAATGATTTATTTTTCGATGAGATCGCTTACGTTCGTAAGCGTCGAACATAATATGCATTAATAATAAATTTTCCATATAGGTACATAAATTACATTAATTAATTTATATAATTATTTTCGTATAAATTTTTCGTTATTATTCATTGCTTTATTATTTACTAAATTACCGTATAATCAATGCATCGTCTATATTTTAATTCATAAGAATATATCTGCAAGTAAATAGAGGAGCCGGTACGCGAACCTTGTTCAGCCTCAAATCTTAATAAGCCATACATATTTAAAAAGTCGAATTAAAGCTTATTGGTTGGTGGGCTTAAAATTTGGTACCCAAACTCTTTGTATGTGAAAAAAATTTATAGTTCGTAATATAGTCCGTAAATAAAAACTATAGCTTACCTTAACTTATAGTTACGATATGTACAGAAATCATCAAAATCGTTGGAAGTCCTTTTGAAGAAGAAGAAGAATCTAGAACATATGCACACTGGAATGTCATATATAAAGACTATAAAATTAATTATTATAGTAACATGTTAAATTTTGTTAGACACTTGTTCGTCTGCAACTTCGTTCACAGTACATCTTAAAATATAATAACAACTAGCTGTTACCCGCGGCTCCGCACGCGCTTTTTAAAAAAATGTATTAAAGAAATGGAAAATTGTGAGTGGGTGTGTACATTACAGAAAAGTTTTTTCAAAAACATTTGTAACTACGACACTCACGCCAACTGTAACATGTAACGTGTACATTAGATATATGAATACAAATAGTATATTGAGTGGGATGTGATTTATCTATCATCAGCAACATAACTGGAACTTCAACCTACTATATACTAAACGCAGTACTCACTTACTTTAACTCTACTTTAACACACTCACTTACTTAAAATTACTTATAATAATAATGACATTATCGAACAATATATCTTAAATCTTTTATTTTATAGATAGATATAATATGCCCGTATTGTCGATATACTTAAGTTATTCTTATACGTTGCTATAATAACTGAGTTATGTAGAAGCAAACGTGGTAAATAAGACAATATAGCCGCCAAATTGACCAAAAAAATGATATAATTCATATTACATACAAATATATGACTTTCAATTATGTATATTTATTCTTGGAGTCAGTAAGGCACACGTCTCACGTCATCAATTTCACATGGACTAATACATAGGTAGCAGTCAATCACTACATAGTGTACCAATTCAAATAAAAAGAGAATCATTAAAATCGGTTCATAATTAACTAAAATATCGATTAACATGCATGAAAAAAATATATACAACCGAACATAGTAACCTCCTCCTTTTTCGAAGTCGGTTAAAAAAGTCCTCTGTCAGCTTATCTGTTCGCGATAAAGTCAAAAACTACCATTTTCATGCTGTTTTCACCAGTAGATAGAATGATAATTCATGGGGAAGGTTTAGGTATAATTTGTCAAAGTTTTCATTTTATTATCCGGGCGGGACAACGTCTTCCGAGCCCGCTAGTTATCTGCCCGTAAAAGCCCCGTGAAAGTCGGTCCAATCAATTAGGAGATAGTAGGATATTGCGGACAAAGTCTTGAGAAACAAAATAAAATAGTTACTTCTTATAAGGTGAGTTATCTTCCAGTGAAAGTCCCGTGAAAATCAGTTCAAGCATTACGGATATTCCACTGCGGCCGAAGGCGAATAAAAAACCTAAATTACTTTTTATAAGGTCTGTTATCTACCAGTAAATACCCCGTGAAAATCGGTCCAACCATTTTGGAAATAGCCATGCGGACGAAACCGCGGACAAATAAAATAGAATATGTCAACCGCTATAATTTCGGCTATCTGGCAGTAAAAAGTAAAATTCCCGTAAATATAGGTCCAGCCGTTTTGGAGATTACCCGCAACAAACAAACAAACAGAGAAATATACTAATATAAAAATATAGACAAAGTATAAAGAAATTTTTTTTTGTTCATTTGTAGCCTTAGCCATTCATCAAAAAGTTGTTATTTTAATTGTACATACATAAACTTTATTTTTATAATACGTAATAGAGAACAAATAAAAAATTAGAAATAAAAGTAGTATAAACTTTTTCCATAGGAAAACAAAATAAACTTCGAAAATGTTTGCGATAGAAACTTACCACGTTACCATGGCAACGTATATAATACTAACGCTAACGAAATCTTTATTTGAACAATTTTGTTTTATGATTATGAAGACTAAGAAAATAATAATGATGGATAAAATAATGTACGACATATTATATAGAAGATTTGGCGCTTATGCCTTTATTGTAACTTAGACATGGAATAAAATTGATTAAAGGATATATAAGAAATACCTATATTGACAACTTCAGAATTGGCAGTATGGATTAATTCCTTCGCCTGTCCTATTGAACGAATATTATTACTACTACTAACGAAATCTCTCAAAAGGAAAAAAGTGCCCGATTTTGAAACGTTCTTCATTGGTGCTCTGCTTCTATTGGTCTTAGCGTGATGATATATAGCCTGTAGCCTTCCTCGATAAATGAGTTATTTAAAACCGAAGGATTTTCTCAAATCGGACTGGTAGTTCCTGAGATTATTAATTACTTTTTTAAGGTCTGTTATCTACCAGTAAATACCCCGTGAAAATCGGCCCAAAGTAATGCGGACGAAGCCGCGGACAAATAAAGTAGAATATGTCAACCGCTATAATTTCGGTTATCTGGCAGTAAAAAGTAAAATTCCCGTTAAAATAGGTCCAGTCGTTTTGGAGATTACCCAGGACAAACAAACAAACAGACAAAATATAATAATATAAAAATATAGACAAAGTATAAAAAAAGTTTTTTTTGGTCATTTGTAGCCATATCCATTCATCAAAAAGTTGTTATTTTAATTGTACATACACAAACTTTATTTTTATAATACGTAATATAGAACAAATAAAAAATTGGAAATAAAAGTAGTATAAACTTTTTGAATACGAAAACAAAATAAACTTTGAAAATGTTAGCTTTGATACTTACCACATAACTTCAGAATTGGCAGTATGGATTAATTCCTTCGCCTGTCCTATTGGACGAATATTATTACTACTACTTACCACGTTACCATGGCAACGTATATAATAATAACGTAATCGCTCAAAAGCAAAAAAAGTGCCCGATTTTGAAACATTCTTCATTGGTGCTCTGCTTCTATTGGTTTTAGCGTGATGATATATAGCCTATAGCCTTCCTCGATAAATGAGCTATCTAAAACCGAAAGACTTTCTCAAATCGGACTGGTAGTTCCTGAGATCATAGCGTTCAACCAAACAAACAAACAAACAAACAAACAAACAAACTCTTGAGCTTTATATATTAGTATAGATAAGAAAATGAATCGAAGACAATTTGGCTTCTTGTTTAAAAAAAAATCAAAATCCGATAAGAAATTCGGGAAATTACCTCATAGATCAAAACTCACAAGCTTTTTAATTCTTTATAATATTTACTATCAATCGCCCGTGACTTTGTACTTATAATAAAAAAAATTACTTATACGGTTATAATCATAGGCAGGTATAGGAATATATTTTAGAGATTAACTCCTACAAATATACCTATAAACTACCCTTTTATAAATAGTAAATATAAATTAGATACATTTTTATATAACGTGTAAAATAATTTAATACATATTGTTTTTATACTCGTCGACGTGATTGTTACAAATTACAAACAGCTAGTATTTTCTCCATAATGGGTTAGATTGGTGCTCGCCTTAGTAGTCCGGTGAAACTGTTAAGGCCTTGCTAGGCCAAAAGCGTAGACAACTCGTGAAAAAAAAGGGATTGATTGGTAGTTACCTTTTTAGAGGTCCTGTGCTCTGATTTTGTCAGCTCCCGAAAAAAAAAGTTTAGTGTAAATTATTCTCAAAACTCTGAAACAGTTTTAAGAGCACTTATGTGTATTATTAAAGGAAAATGCTGTAGAAAAATAATAAAACGATCAACAATATATAACTAGTTACGCTGCAGCTCCACCCCCAAAAATTATTTACAATTAGTTATTTTATTTTATAGAATTGTGATTTCTAAAAGTATTATTGGTAACCCAGCGGACGTTACCCCGCCCTGATAGAAAAAAAAACCTTGACAAATTATATATCTACCCCTTCCTCATGAATCACTATCTACTGGTGAAAACCGCATTTATTAACTCGGATCTTATTTTATTGCAGTTTATCATTGAGTCCATTGGTAATTTGTAAAAATGATTAGGTGCGTTGCTTAACGCTTTTAATTTCGTTTCGGGGATCTCTAAAAGACAGTATCTAAAACACTCATGTGAACGCCCGTGCTACGAAGATGAAAATAGTTTTTATACATCGCTACATTGAACGAAGCAGGATCGATATACTGCTCCGGAAGTCATCGACCCGGTAAATAAATTACAGATATTTGTTTGACGAATTGAAAAAAAATATGGAACTGTTTTAATTATTACGCTACAGATAATGTAATGTTTTTTAATGTATTACTTTGCTATGTTTTTTTAATAAGATTATGTATATGTAGTTATTATGGCATTAGATTAATAGACACAATTTTTTTTCGAACAGACTAATGCTATTTGCTTTATGGGCTTTCACAGATTCAACGGGCTATAAAAAACCATCTAAAATATACTTACCTAAAAATCATATTGGTACAAAAACATATAATTATACTTAATTATAATTATACTCGTAAATATGCTTATAAGCTTCAATAAATTGTGCTTTCATATCGTAAGATCTGTCTGACACTACGAATCTCTTGCGAGTTCATATTCTTTCCTTCCCACTCCCCGCGCATACCTATGGCGCGGTACAGTGGTTGCGGTCAGACTACGTAAAGCGCTTAAGGATCTCAACCGCATGGCAACATGCTCAACGATGCCAGAGTGGTCAAACCTCGGCTTGGGCTGTTGTGGGAAGCAACAACGCGTACCTCGCTAAGCTAAATTAGCCAAGCTAATCATATATATAAGAATTAATCAAGCCCACATGTGTACCACCAGCATTTGTACTCCACGAACTCAAACATGAATTTTAATAGACACTAGAATTGCGATTCATTATACAAGTCATACGATAAATGCAAGTGGAGTTTATTTCCCTTTTTTTTAACGCGTATAATTTAACAAAATGTTAGAATGAGATATTTGATTTTGTTTACGAGACAAAAAAGTGGACAACATTTAGATTTCATATGTAATTGTAAATGTAAATACGTGTTATTATTATTAGACATCAAAAAAAGTTTCATTCTGTTCTAAAATTATTCTATAGTCCTACTGTCTAGTAGTCCTAATTGTACAGACTCGTGAACTTGCATTAATATTTTTCTATCTCTATTGGGAACACGCTGTAATCCTTTTTCAAATGGCCTATGCTTTTTTTTTTCTCGAACTGACTACGCTATTGACCTAGCAAGGTCTTAACAGCTTCACCGGACTACTAAGGCGAGCGCTTAAGGCACTCAGCCGATTTTGTTTTGGGCAACCAGCTCAAGGGTGCACGGCAATCTCGGCTTGGCTGTTGCCTGTTCATGCAATTCGCGACCTATCAAAGCTAACCTAAGTTAAGCTAAACTATTCATACATATATGAGATGTTGAAGCATATATGTGTACCAAGCATACATATCTCGACAACTCTTATGTGTATTTTGTATCGGAAAAAATGGCCTATGCATCACACTATACTTATTTATGCTACATAACAGTAGTGTTTCGCTCTATTGTGTTCTTGTTCGAAGGGTCCGGTTTAGTAACGTGTACTATTATGTACACTATACATGGCTTATGACAAACTGTATAACTGAACTCAGGAACTACGGCCCCTATTGAATTTGGTTACACAGCCATTAGAAATGAGTGACCCAACTTCATCATTCGTATTATTCCAACCACTCTGGGTCGTTTAGTCGGTTGAAAGTTATTATTTTTTAAGCTTAAATAATGCACTGTAAAATCATCTGCCAGTAAATGAGAGAGAGAGAGCTTTTGTAGGTGGTAGAGCTACGCTGAAGCTATTACGGATTTCAGCATGAATGGGTATGCTCACCCGGGGTACTACCACCCTCTCACAGAGAACCGGCATGAAGTAACAGTGCTTGCATTGTTGCGCTTCGTTTGGTCAGTGAGAGCGCCGGCGGCCCACCTCCCTTCCCTTCCTTCTCCTCTCCCCCCTCTTCAATACCCCTTTCCCCCAAATACGGGCTGGCAACGCACTAGCGACTTCCCTGGTGTTGTTAGTGCCTATGGACGGTGGTGATCACTTAAATCGGGTGACCCACCTTTTCGTTTGCCTCCTATGGCATAATTTTTTTTTTTTTGTCAAAGTCGCGTCTTCTATTACCGAAATTTGCCGACGCAAACAAAAAACATTTCAATTTTATGTATCTGTATGGATTTCATGTCAGTTGTTAACGATCAAGTTTCCAGTTGTTTATTATTTGTATTGTAATTCTTTAAACACTGTACGCGTTGACCTTGATGCATATTAATGATTTAATCTACTCCCTGTAAGTAAATTGTATTTAATTATACGCATAGAGTTAACAATACGTTCCAAGTAAGTATAAGGACTCTTGAAAAGTCTGTCCTTTAGCGAAGTATATCTAACTTGTTTTTTCGGAAGAAGTATATTTTGAACAGTTCCCAGTTAAAAAAAGCTATTAGATGCACCTACTTTACCTAATTCCAAATATATTCAAAACATAATATTGTAAAATAAAGCAAATGCATCCTTTTTTCGTTGGACATTTAAACATTTTTCAACAGATCTTCAAAATATTGACAGAATTGATATTTAATATTATTACATGGTCGTACTGTATTGATTGGGTTAGGCTGAGTGCGTTAAGCGCTCACCTTAGTAGTCAGGTGAAGCTGTAAAGACCTGTCAGGCCAATAGCGTAGTCAGATCGACAAAACAATGTATTTATTTATTTAAGGTACACAAAAGGGTTTTATTTTTTCCCTTATCAAACTGAAATAGTTTTGAAAATTATCCGATACGAAATATATATATGAGTTGCTGAGGTATGTATGCCTGGTACACGTATGTTTCAACAACTCATATATGTATGAATAGTTAGCTTAGCTTAGCTCCGATAGGTCGCGAATGGCATGTATCAGGCAACAGCCCAAACCGAGGTGTGCCGTGCACCCTTGAGCTAGTTGTCAAATAAAATCGGCTGAGTGCATTAAGCGCTCGCCTTAGTCCTGTGAAGCTGTTAAGATCTTGCTAGGTCAATATGTTTTACTTAATTTGGTTAATTTGATAAACTATTTATTTTCCGCTTTTTAGTGCCTTATGGGTTTTTGATTGATATTGAAGTCGGTTAATACTTTTTTTTGAAAATTTACTTTATTTTTCCATTTTTAGTGTACATAAATATTTTACTAGCAGTGCCCGCGAACTCCATTCCGCCTTAAGTATATTAAAATATGCGCATTTTTGCGGTATGGTATCTATCGGTATGGTATGCGATATGGTTTTAATTGGTTGTACAATAAGTAACGTTTGGTACGAACGCAACCTTTTCAGTAATCCGCGATAGTTTCTACCACCAACTCGGCTACCATCGCTTCACACATTATACACCTTAAGTAATGTAATTACAATGCTTGCGTCATGTTGCAACACAGCAACGAACATAAGCACAATAGGCTCCTAAGAATTGAAGAGTTTTTTTTATAATATTGGTGGCAAACGAACATACGGGTCACCTGACGGTAAGTGATCACGGCCGCCCATGGACAATTGCGACACGAGAGGAAACACAGATGCGTTGCCGGCCCTTAAGAAAGGAGTAGGCTCGTTTCTTGAAAGTTTTCTTACTTTGTCACGGATCCCATAATCAGAACCTAACCAAACTCTCATCAAACTACCCTTGAAGTACATCCTTTCCTATAAAAAATGAATCATCGAAATCGGTTAGCGTGATATTGAGTTATTCGTCTATTTGTCGTATACATACTTAATGCAAATTTACAACTTATATGGTTTTGTACTGGATGCCGTTGTCGGAACTGGACCAAATTGAAATGGGACCACATGGGAAGTACCAGCTTTCAAATAAAAAAAGAATAATCAAAATCGGTTCAGCCAGGCCAAAGTTATGAGGTAACAAACATAAAAAAAAAATACAGACGAATTGATAACCTCCTCCTTTTTTTGAAGTCGGTTAAAAAAAAGGACCACAAAATTGAGTTCTATAAACAAATGACCACGAACCCTATTATATGTGAACACAGCATGCATAATATAAAAAGACAAAGTCATAGTATTAATACAAGGAAAAATTCAATTATATTAAACATTTAAATATGTATTTTTTCTAGTCGAAGCCAAAGAAACACAAAAAAAAAATATCGAATTTGAAACGTAAACTATTACAAAAATGCGGTACAAAGGGCAATGTTGGCCTGACATACGTACTGATTAATTTGGTCTTAGTTTCTTAGTACACCCGTCCAAAGTCGAGGTGGGCTGCTAGTTTATAATATAATTGAAAAATCCTATACTATTTACGTGTTATAAAATCAAATACACGAATACATGTGATAAGAGCATTACAAACCCAAAAGAAAAACTGTGTAACTAGGTACAGCAATCAATAATCTTCAATTTACTATACGATTGTCAATATTTATTTACGTGATACGATGTGGTGATTCAGGTTAAATTCCACAAACGCAGGACGCAACGCAAACAAACTGTTCAAGTATTTGGGGTGTGGCCCTCTTGACCTGAATTACCTTGCTCAATGTAGGCAAATCTTGTAAAATACGTGTTTAAGTTGACAGAGATTCGTGGAATTTTATTTTTTAATGATATGATATGGCCTTCGATCGGCGCAAAGGGAAATACAGAGCAGAATTCATGTTAATTATCGTAATTGAAAAAGGTTAATTACGGGAAATCGCTTTGACTATGATTGAATATAGGCCAGATATTTTTCCATCTAAATATGTATTAACAAATATAAAAAAATAAAAGTTTTATTAAGATAACAAACCTGCTTCGTCAACAATGAATTAATTATCTATGTATGATATATATACAAACTAGCCTCTGCCCGCGACTTCGTTCGCGTGGAGTAGATACTTTGGGCTGACGCTAACACGCAGCGGAAGCTCTCAAGAGGAAAAAACCCCGATTTTGAAACATTCTTCATTGGCGCTCCGCTCCTATTGTTCTTAGCGTGATGATATATATATGACCTTCCCCGATAAATAAATGATATAACACAAAGAATTTTTCAAATCGGACCAGTAGTTCTTGAGATTACCCCCTAAAACGTCACAAACTCACAAACTTTACCTTTTTATAATATTTCTAGTTTCTACTTTTAAATAATGTTAAGAATTTCCCGACTAAATAAAAACAAGGCCAAAATGTAGAAACAATATTAAAATAATGTCTCCTTAATACTGTTGTATGTTACTCCCATACCGACCGACGCGTATCGCCGCGATATTTTGTCAATAGTCGCAATAAATGTGGGAAGAAATTACCGTCATGTGTTTCGAAGTATCGGGCTACGTTACGATAGACACAACAGTAACTCGCCGCAGATTCTATACATATTTAAGGAGTTTAGTGGATTCTAAACTTGAGGTATTGGAATAACACTGGTGGGAACGTTTAATCTGTGCCTTTATCGGTATAAATTTGTTCTTTAATTTTACCGCGACAAGTAATGGAAGATTAGTCACGCAGGTACGGGAGTAGCCTTATGATAATAGTGTTATATCAGAAACGGTTCTCAGAGGCCTCTGGTCCACGACCCGGTGAGTCACAGCCTACCATAAAGGGTAATAACGTATTATATCATGACCATTATCATAATGTTATTTATATACGTTACGACTAGTTGCTTATTAATGTTGCTAGTCGGTATCCGCGACTTCGTCTGCATTGTTTATTACCGTAACAATATATTTTTAATGCAGAGAAAAAAAAAACAAAATGTATAGCAAAATTATACTTTGCGTATAAAATTAATTGTAAACAACGTTATCTGTTTTCTTCCTCTCTTCTGTACAGGCGCACCACACCGCTTGCTCCATTTCTGGAAATATAAAATAGTAGAAGATGTAATAATATGAATCTACATGTATAAATAAAATGAAAGAGGTCTGCTGTAGTGCCCACATTACGCAAAAAACTACTGGATAAATTTTAGTAATTTTTTTTTAGTTTTAAATTATAGACACTTTGCTCTTATCTAAAAATATATGACTATATCTTCATTGCTATATTAAGTTATCAAATTTTTGGGAACTTTCGGCGATATGTTTTCTATGGGTAAAGAAAAGGGGCAAGCGGTAGTTCCTTTATACATATAATATACTAGCGTCCGCGTGAAATCTTATAAAAAAACAGCCGTTAATAAAGTCATCTGAATGTATAAAGTTCATTTATCCAGATTTACTTATCTACGTTTCTCTCGTACTTAAGTCGCGTCGTCATTAAAAGGACAATAACTTTTGATAAACCGAACCGATTTTTAACCGACTTCAAAAAAAGGAGGAGGTTATCAATTCGTCTGTATTTTTTTTTTTT
>MU158750.1:762472-803902 GCA_015888305.1 Antheraea pernyi | reverse complement strand
GGGGGGGGAGTCTAATCGTTCGCTCCCTCTCCCTCTCCGCAGCCTCCTTTGCGAGCATGACTGTCTCTCAGGACGAGACGGCAGAGATCCACCCGGCTTCGCTTTCGACCATCTTAAAAATGACAGTCGGAAGCGAGAGATCCGGGCCAATGACCGCGACTAGCTCGCTGCGTGGCACGTCCCAGGCGGAACACTCACTCAATGTGCGGTGCGCAGAATCATTCGCGCAGCCACAATGATGGCACCCTGTAGTCGGCTCCCGGCCTATGCGAAATAAGTACCTCCCAAAACATCCATGCCCCGTGAGCACCTATGTCAGCCGGAAGCTTAGGGTGCCATGTCGTCTGGTGAGCCATTCAACCAAGACTGGGCGAACAGCCTCGATCGTCACCACGCCCCAGCTGGGTTGATTCCTAGACACCTGCAACAATTTTTTTTACAAAAATCTAAAAATTACAGACACGTTAGATTGGCATTCCTATTATGTATAAATTGTTAACACTTTTAGAGCCACGCCGCGGTATCACGTTCTTTTGTTTTAGTACACCATAGATGAATTTTACCCATTGTGAAAGATCTAGTGCTCCGGTCACAACTGATAAGTGCGGCACTGCACCGTGGCATCACAGGAGAAACCGTCGTAGTCCGGTGAAGCTGTTAAGGCCTTGCTAGGCCAATAGTGTAGCCAGTTCATGAAAAAAAAAACATGACGAACGTAGCAATCAAAGTGTTTAAGATAATAAATAACGCGGAAGAACATGCAAGCGTCTGCTAGTTTTAAAAATGATATTTAAATGCTTAATCATTTGAGAATCGAATACTATTTGAGCATAAAAAAATAATAAATCTTAATTTTTTTTGTAGTATTAATTGGTTTCTACTCCTGTGTATATGTTAAAATAGATACAAAATATAAATCAAGAAATTAATTAATTAAAAAATTAGCTTCGTGCCGTGGTTAAAGGCGTGACGGAAAATGTATGTAAGTAAAAACAATAGAACAATACAAGGAAGTGCTGTCTGCGTCCATGTTAAAATAGGTTACGTTAATAATCGATTCGCTCGCATTGAACTATATTTTTTTTATTATTTAAAGCTAGCCGACGCACTCGTAATAATGTGACGTATTCTGAAAAAGTTCGTATCAAGTTATGCAAAAACCCCCAAGCACAATTACGGTGTTACTACAAAAAAGTTAAATACGTATTGAACCCTGGCTTTAAAAAGGTTTCGTATTAAATGTACCGCAGTCGCTGAATATTCGGCATCTTGCTCTTTCCTCTCGCTTTGGTTACGTTAGGTTAGACTTGCGAAAAAGGATAACGCGAACTTGCCTCGGGCGAGCGCGGTGCATTTATTTCGAAACCTTTTTAAAGCAAGTATTTAATACGTATTTCGTGTTTCCTCCTTCCTATGATATGGGGTCCTTCAAGCGCAACGTGAAGAGATACTTACGCAGGCCGGCATGACAGCGGCGACCGGCGATGGATAGCATATCTATCGGTGGTCGCCATTGTTTTTGGATTGTACTGTGCTTGCCATCAAGCTACAATAAACAAAAAAACTTTTTTGTAATAACACGGATGGTGTCTCACAGCCGGCACACAAAAATAAGTGTATAATTTTGGATTATGCAATCATTTCAAATAGTCCGCGTCGCTTGCATCCTTGTAAAAACAACTTTAACTCATTCAGTTAAGGTTGAATTTACAAAATCATAAGTTTATGGCATAACTATAACCATGTATTGGGGAGTTTTTGCGGCCGGTTTTGAGCGCTACTTTTATTCGAGACTCTGTGTCTTGGGATTTTTTTATATGTCAATGTATTAAGTGCTAAAAGCACCTAAAGGTATCATTGGAATGTAAAGATATAATAATAGCGAGGACATCTCAGAAGTACTGAAACGAAAAATGGTATATAGAAAACCTACTATATTTTTCTAAAATGTTACCATAAATGAAACCTAAATTTAACCTCGAGTTCGATTTAGTAACGTTAAAATTAAAATGCTATTTTAAGAATCGTTTTTTGTAGTATATACTGGTCTATACTTCCATATCCGTTTAGTAAAAGTTTATTGCGGTATTACTGTTCAATATTCGTTGCTAAATTAAAAATAAAGTTTAACAGTTTGCATTCAGTTGAAATCGCCGTTTAAAAGATGTATACTGGTTAAATTACGTTGGCAATAAATAACGAACTCTAGTAAGTTGTTACAAATGGCTTAACCAAGAAACATTAAACGTATCTTTAATACTATTAAACTCGTAGTTTACGTTAATTGTATCGTAAATGAGCAAAATAGAAAGCCTTAATAAACGTTCCCTTCGTTTCAAAGCGTTTTAAGTATTACCCATGACGTTGGAAAGTCTCACATATACCCCTTATCAAACTGAAATAGTTTAGAATATTATCCGATACGAAATATATATAGGAGTTGTTGAGGTATTGGCTTGGTACACATATATGTTTCAACAACTCATATATGTATGAATAGTTAGCTTAGCTTAGGTTAGCTCAGATAGGTCGCGAATTGCATGTATCAGGCAACAGACAAAGCCGAGGTGTGCCGCGCACCCTTGAGCTAGTTGTCAAAATAAAATCGGCTGAGTGCCTTAAGCGCTCGCCTTAGTAGTCCGGTGAAGCTGTTAAGACCTTGCATGGTCAATAGCGTAGTCAGTTCGAAAAAAAAAACTCACATAAACTGTGCTGTCGATAAATACATATTATATGAGAAATACTTTAATAAAATGTGGCCAAGGCCACGTGTTATTACATATACGCGTATAATTTATTCAATTCTCGGCAACTTTGATGAAAGGTGTCGTTTAATAAATGTTTTTCTCGTTTATTATACATAACTATCAGTGCTTTGCGACTTCTTCCGTGTTAAATAATAAAACATAAAAATTACAGAATATAAGCTAACGCCATCTAGTGCCGAATTATAAGAAAAGGAATAGTATAAAACCCTTCTTCATAACAACAACAAACAAACGATGCTCAGGTATATCGATCTTAGATATATTCGAGATATCCGTTTCTATATACATATAATAAAGATGTTACAGACTATACTAATGCTATCATCAATATTTTACCTATTGTACTAATGGACCCAGAAAAAAATGTAAATGTGGCGTATTATGGTAGAATTAAAAAATAATTCATTTAATTTTTTTTAAATACCCTCTTCAAAAATACATTTTTTTTTCAAATATTCCCCACGTTGTGTCTTATCTTATGAGTTGTGTGAGTGGTATGTAAGTCACCCATTAATACAAATACAATATACCAATTTGCACCGGCCATCTTACTTCGGGAACTTGAAGGAACTAAATGTTCAATATATTTTTTTAAATATTTTTTTTGGCCACCATTCTTTTAGATTATTACTGCCATTGTCAAGTGAGTACCGATATTACAAGTTTCTTGATATAATTTCAATGAACTAACAAGATGGCGGCCATCTTGATAGAACTTTCCATGGAGTTTTTGTGGCATCTCAGAATTCATGGTCCGTGGTATTATTTTCCATTCAATTCACTTATGCACAATAAACAAACTATATTAACAAGTAACAAGATTATGAATAAAAAATAAAATCCATTAGACGACCGACCAAAATCTCGCTAAAAACTCCTGTTCAATAATTCTCAGCTTGGTTTCAATCGTTAATTTAATGAAATTTATATCTTATAAGAGTAAATATTAATTCGAAATCTCTATGAGCGCTTTCGTAGTACATGTAATACTGACACAGTGACTCGAATAAAATCTCCGGCACACTTCAAAAAGTCCGTTAAAATTCAAAAGTAATCCATAAAAACTTTCCCGGTTCGTGCTGTTTGTAATAAAAATAAAATTCCGCTGCCACTTCGACCGGAACGAAACCGTGGACCGTGACGCTCCCCGTGGAACCAGACACCGTGGCCTATGGGAGAATGCAGTTGAGTGGCATCGTTACCAAGCATTCAGTAACTTTTTATCCAGACTACCCTGATTGTAAATATAGTGCACTCTAAAAATAAACAGTACGCCGGGGGACTAAGAGCATTCGACGATGGGCGACATCGTACCGTCTTGCTTGAGTTCTCTTCACGGTTCATCTGAAGCATTCTCTATCGTAGACTAGCGTTTGCACACGGCGTGGCTCACATTAATATAAGTTTACCTACTTTCAATTGAAATATATTAATTGGTCATATATACGGTTGAATTTAAAAACGTTTAAGCTTTAGTTTCTATTAAGATTAAATACCAGTTCTGGAAAGCGACGATGGCTCGGTTCATAGCTTTTTTTTTTCGAACTGACTATGCTATTGACCTAGCAAGGTCTTAACAGCTTCACCGGAGGACTACTCGGTTCATAGCGTGTTCGGACGCCGTGTTGATTGACGTAGGTTCTTAGTATTTCGACCGGAGCTTTTGATGAAGGACAGCATCGTGTTGAATCCATAACATGTTGGTGGGGTTTTTTAAGCCCGTGTGACTAGCTATCCCGCTTGAGTTGAAAATCTGTCGCCAAGTACCTGGTGTGTTCCGGTGCCTGTATTTAAGAGACAGTCCTTGCCTGGAGAGAACGTGAGATTATATTGTGGTCAAACGCTAAAATCTGTAAATTATAAAAAAAATATTGGTAACTTCATCAATTTTCTATACGGCTGTATTTAATCCTAATTTAAGGGAACGCAGAAGGCTTAAACGTTTTTTTTTTAAGTTTGTGTGTACTTATGTTATACTTCTTTGGCGTAACAAAATAAAAATCTTAAAAAAAATATCTTTCGCCTTATTTTACGTTTGTAGAAAAAACGACACTAACAATAGAAAAAGTTGACTATAGCTAACTTCAGGGCATGACGGTGTGCGCGCGCATCGTAAAAATTTACTCTCATCATTTTTCCCTAACGCACCAAAGAAGTATAACTTCAAAAACAAAAGATTATCCGATACGAAATATATATAAGGGTTGTTGAGGTATGTATACTTGGTACACATGTATGTTTCAACAACTCATATATATGTTCGAATAGTTAGCTTAGCTCAGATAGGTCGCGAATTGCATGTATCAGGCAACAGCCAAAGCCGAGGTGTGCCGTGCACCCTTGAGCTAATTGTCAAAATAAAATCGGCTGAGTGCATTAAGCACTCGCCTTAGTAGTCCGGTGAAATTTTTAAGACCTTGCTTGGTCAATAGCGTAATCGGTTCGAAAAATAAATCAAAAACTATGATTGCGTAGAAACCTAAATTACAATAAACTAATGTATTTTAGTTATTGTCTTAATACAAGTAGAAGTAATACATTTCTGATTGTTTCATTTACGCTCAAAAAAGCTAGTAAACTGATTTGACAGAAAGAAACGTTTTACTATAGCTAAATATATGTATACAGAAGTAATTAATGTCTCTATACATAAATAAATCTATTGCTCGTCGGCATAACACATGTCACGCGTAAATCAATCAATGTCGCGTAGGTAATGTAAGAAGAGCAGGGACGAATTATTTAAACCGATTAAATAATGTCCATTAGGAAATATTTATTAAATGTCAGAATATAACAGGTTCGAATACTTTGTAATATACTAGCAACCGTTCGCGGTTTTGTCCAAATTAAATTACTATACAAAACTTAACAACTGTGAAGTAGCGTAGCGTCACCTAATGACGAGTTATAACGGCAAGATTTCGTTATTTGTGCTTTATAATAAAATTTGGAAAAATATGAACAAACAAGTATAAAGTTATTAATATAAGGAAATCTTTTGTAAGTCTTGCATTAAGTATTTTTTATCTCACTGTATGATGTAAAAGGCTACCGAATTACGTCCATTCAGATGTCCGCAGTTAACCACGTGTTTTACGGCATATATGGTCGATAATTTAAAATTTCGCCAAAACAGTCTTACTCAACCTTTCCTGTTGGACTCTGATCCAACTGTATGTACAGTATTTGTCAAACTTATTGACCGATATGTATAAAGCTGCAGAAAACACAAATTTAGGTATAAATGCGTATTATATATTTTTAACATCGAAACAACTTGGGAGTTTTTGACAAGATTTATAGTCTGTCATGTAGTGCATTTTATATTTTATTCATAATCTTGTGTTATTTCACTCTATATGTTGCAATATTGGTGGTGTTTTAATTTTTGTTTAATATCATATGAGGCAAACGAACAAGTGGG
This sequence comes from Antheraea pernyi, assembly GCA_015888305.1. Taxonomy (NCBI): domain Eukaryota; kingdom Metazoa; phylum Arthropoda; class Insecta; order Lepidoptera; family Saturniidae; genus Antheraea; species Antheraea pernyi. The sequence goes on along the minus strand of MU158750.1, from coordinate 797,707 downwards.
TCACCTGATGTTAAGTGATCACCACCGTTCATAGACACAAGCAACACCAGATGAGTCGCAAGTGCGTTGCCAGCATGTGTAGGAGGCGAAGGGGGGAGGGGGGAGGTGGGCTGCCGGCGCTCTCACTGACCGAACGAATCGCAACAATGCAATCACTGTTACTTCACGTCGGAATACTACGGAACTACGTAATGTAGTTCGGTTATTGCACAAGTGAAATGGATGGAAAATAATACCAAGGAGTATGAGTTCTGAGATGTCACAAAACTCCATGGAAAGTTCTAACAAGGGAACCACCGTCTTGTCAACTCTTGACCAAAATTAAGCCCGAACTCATGGTTTTTTTTTCTCGAAATGACTACTCGATTGACAGCTTCACCGGACTATTAAGGCGAGCGCTAAAGGCACTCAGCCGATTCGAACTCATGATTATATTCATAACGGTCAAAAAGATTGACGAGGATATCGGTAGAATATTATCATTACTATAGAACTGAAGTTATAATATCGATATAGAAATCATCGATTTCAATAACATTTAATTTATTCATAGTTTTTACCCTACCATATGTAAAATAGATATGAGTCCTTTACCTATCGTTGCCCCATCGGTACCGACGATTTTTATCCAAAGGCCATATCGGTTGACACGCCTTACCGGAATAGGTTGCATGGAAATGATTGTCCAAATTATTGATTTTAGATACTCTATACACAAGAATTACAGCACTTCGCTTATGACAATATAAACAAAAAGTTGGCAACCATAACTGCACGAGTCTGGTGTTACATCCCTACTACGAATAAAATAGCATGAACCACATTACAAACGAGTTTTTTCGAACACTGTAATATGCTGCTGACCCCATTTCTTTCTGTAGCTGAAATAAATATTTTAAAAATAAGCAGTCTTTGCTTGAGGAAAATGTAAATTTTTGCTTCCATACATTTTAGGGTTACACTGAATGCGTTGTAGCTGACAAGAGTTATATCCACAAATGCTATTTCTACAATCGTTATATTGTCTTGCCTACGGGCAATATCTCGGTTGAGTTGATTATTACAAACAATAATTTCTGCGTGCTTAAATCGATAAAATAATCGATAAAATGAATTATGAAAACTATCGATAAAGTTATGTGTCAGTACTAAAATAGTCTTATCTTTATATTATACGTCTTTATATTATATAAATAAACAGGTACAGAACAATTAAGAACATCATTTTCCTCTATAACTCAGCCGATTTTCTCTTTTGTTATTTAGTAACTATTAATGAATTTTATGTTATTAATTATAAAAATGTAAAAAATTTTGCTATTTTGCCTTAATATTGAAACTTGAAAATTAACTGGAAAAATGGCGAGAAAAACTGGAGAATGTTGGTTTGAAAATTAGTAGAACAAAAACTGAACATTTGTTTTGCGACTTCGGTGGTACGTCTAGTTTTTCTCCTATAACCTTAAATGGTGTTTCCTTACCAGCCTGCTCTAATTTTCGGTATCTCGGTTCATTGATACAAAGCGACGGTGGCATTGATAAGGGTGTGAGGAACAGAATAAATGCAGGATGGATGAAATGGCGAAATGTGTCCGGGGTAGCTTGTGACCCACGAATGCCTTTGAAACTCAAGGGGAAGGTTTATAAAGCTATGATAAGACCAGTCATGCTGTATGCATCTGAGTGCTGGGCTACGAAAGAGACGGATGAGAGAAAATTACATGTGGCAGAGATGCGAATGTTAAGGTGGATGTGTGGTGTGACTAGAATGGATAAAATTAAGAATGAGTATATCAGAGGAAGTTTGAAAATAGCACCAGTGACAGAGAAGTTGAGGAGTAATAGGTTAGCATGGTATGGGCATGTCATGAGAAGAGATGAAAACCATGTAACTAGAAAAGTGTTGAGTATGTTTGTGGACGGATATACGAGTAGAGGAAGACCGAAAAAGGTATGGATGGACTGCGTGAAAAACGATATGTGCGTAAAAGGTGTGAATACTGAAATGACATTTGACAGGAGAGAGTGGAAAAAGAAAACATGTTGTGCCGACCCTACTTAAGTGGGATAAGGGTAATGATGATGATGATGATTGAAACTTGAAAATTAATTAATTATTATCGATTTTCGACAGTTACACGATCACAAGTTATCTTGATTGTATTCCAAACGCGTAAGCGCTTTTTTCTTAACGTTTAACTGACACGTTGGTTACATATGACCGGCCACAGCTTCTCTAGTGACGCCACGGTGCAGTGATCATTGGTAACCTGAGCACTAGGCCTTTTTACAATTGTAAAAAATCATCCATTGCGTCCTAAAAGAAACATGTGATTGCGAAGTCGCAGTCAAAGTGTTAATGCTACAACAGTCCAAATATCTATCACGTATCCTGTTTTCATTTAGTGCTCTTTTAATACTACAAGGCTGTGTATAAATGTTTCGTCACATTTTAGAATAATCTAAGTTCGATTTTAGCATGCATAAGATTTTTATTTTGTTTTTTAAAGATCTTCATAAAAAATATCGAAAAATCACACAACGGCAAAATTTCAACTTCGTTCACATGAATTTATAAAAACTGATATGAACGATTAAAATTGGACTCGTTCCGTTTTGAATGTAATGACTCGAATTGTTTCGTATTACTAATGGTCTTTTTAATCCAATTTATACTGTTTAGTAAGTCACATGAGCGAATTGTGATGCCAAGTTAAAGCTTAGCGTACACGCATTTCTGACCTTAACGGGAACACACGCATGACGGCATGCATGCATACGCGAGACACGTTCGTACATAATTTTCTAAAACAAGTATATGCAAAATCATGACATGAAAAGTCTGAATTTGTGTTTGCTTAATGTATATTTTAAAAAATTAAGATAATTGACATCGAAACCTACAGCAGTTTGAGCAAACTGGGTATATTTACTGTCATCTGGTTCTTTTTTCAATTTAATATATACTTCATTAATTAAAATTAAAATACATTTTTAACATTTCATTCAGTGGTAATATACCTTCTATAACTAAATCCATTTGCAGGTCAAGTTTAGATTGTAGGTTAATTTGCTATATATGTATATATAATATTTATATCTACCTAACAGAAGAACTAGATAAGGCTTTAAAATAAAGACTTACTATTTCAAGCGATGATTTATAACTTTTCTTGCAAAATGATTTATCTCTTATTCTTCTTGCTTACGTGTTAGCTAGTACGTTTCAGTTATTGTTTCGTTTCCATTTCTATATAGAAATAGGTAAAGAAGGAACAGTTAAGTATATCTTCTTCCTTATTTTTTACCTGATTTTTTTTAAAGTGGAACTCCTTATTGGTTTTGACATTCTGATGGGCAACCATTTTGTTTGACGAAAAGTGGTGGGAGTAAACACTGTGTCAGGCAGAGTGTTGAAAGCACTGGTTCTCGCCTGATCACCGAAGTTAAGAAACGTCGGGTCCGGTCAGTATTTGGCTGGGTGACCGTCTGAAAACGCTGCGTGATGTCGGATTGTTCTTGTATTTTTTTTTATTATGTTTTTATTTGTCATACAAAAGTATCACTTCTATCGTGTGTCTTTACCATACATCTTTTTTTTTGTCTAATATAGATATTATCGAGCTTTAGTGTGTTACCAATAAAAATTGGTAAAAGTTAATATTTTCCGTCGTATTCAAATTTGAAAAAATCGTGATTTATGGTCGAATTTTGACCACTAGCAATACAAAATCCATAGTTTGTATTTAAATAGAATACTTGTCTTTGACTTTGCTCTTAAAATGTATTTCATAGTTATAAACAGTTGTAACACGTACTCAGAATTATTAATGAAGGCACATAATGAATACACAATATTTGTTCACCACGACGTCCACGACTTTCATATATCGCATGTTTACAATTTTTTACTGGTGTTTAAGGGAAATAACTACGTGGTACCGTGACCAGTACGTTCATAGTAAAGCTAGGTAATATCCAGAGTTCAATGGGCCCTGTTGCCCTAATACTATCGGTTTCCTTGTTTGAAAGCTTATCGGATAAAACAATGACGGGGCACACGCTATAAAGAAAGTACATGAACTCGTGTAATAACATACTAGCATCTGCTCGCGAGTACGTCTGCGGCTATACCTTTACAAACGTTTTAATTTACACGGAAACCTATTTTTTATTCTAAAATAAAAGTATACCTGCCATACTCCTTGCCAGTGAAATTGTTATCAAAATATATCTAATAGTTTAGTTTTGTAATGGGTTTTTTGTTATAAGTACCATATATACTTTCAAATCCATTTGGTAAAAAGCTGTTATTTTGTTATTAAAAATGGACACTTCAATTTTATTTATGTCTATAGATATGATAATAGACGATTTCATATATTTTTACCCATTTTTAAACCAGACACAATATATCTAGAGAAAATGATTATATATATCCCCGAACATAATTGCCGTAAAACGTCTAAAATGTATTATAATGATGTCTTGACCTGAAATAAATATTAGGTATGTAATAAAATGATTTTTTTATATTTACATTTTCATAAGACCTAGTAGAGTTGTTTACTTTAATCTCTCTTTCTCTTCTTTTCTCTCTTAAGATCCTATATCCCCAAACTGTCGGGGCAGAGGGCAGACACAATGCTTCTCCATCTTTACTTTATAGGTTATTTGAGTTTGTGTGCTAAATGAGAATGTCGTCCAAGTTGATAAACACACTAAACGTAGAACTGGCTCTTAACTATGGAATACAGGTGCTTGGCGATTGATTCTTAATTTGAAGGTGGTAGTTAGAGAGGCGAGTTTAAAAAAATCCTGCTAATACAATTCGCTTTTTTTAAAGAACTATATACGTTTAAACGAAGTTGAAAATCATTATTCGTTAATATCCTTTAACAACTCTTAAACGCAAAATAGTCTATAAGAATTGAAAAAAGTATTTCCTACGAGGGCGGAGACGTGATTAAAACTTAACCTTTCGTAATCTATTATTTTAACTAGCGTGTTAAATCGCTTTAACTAATAACCGTGACCAAAACGAATGTGGAATGTCTGTACACGGCCCTTAAAATGATGTGAAGATGTAGATTGCTCTAAAAATAAAGCGCACTTTCCACGATCATGCCTTCGGAGCCTTTATGAAGAAGGGTTATTGCAATAATTTTGCTAATTTCTACACTTTTAATTCACATTAATGAAACTGCATATTATTTTATTCTGATGTATCAGATGTATATTATTGTAAACTTTTATCAAAATCCGTTCAGTTATTATTCATGAAAAGTAATCTTCGCAAATTTTCTCGTTTATAATATTACCTACATTTTGCTCGCAGCGTCGCTTCCGTAAATGTAGATTTAATCTATCTTATTATCCATCTCTTAATAGTACAGTTTTACTTGATTACATTTCCCCTTTTCTATACCCGTGACAATTTGTATGCAACGTTACATGATTATAGGTTAAATCTTCTAAAAAATAATCTAGGCGTGATCAAACAAAGAAACTTGAATTCGCATTTATAATTGTAGTATTAGTTAGGATTTATCAAGGAATCTCTAACGTTGCACTATAATCCTTAGGAGAGGAGCGATTACATATACATTGTAGTCAGAGTGTACGTTGAGCGAATAGGAACTTAGTCGTGTTTTATACGGAATTACGACCCGCCCCAGCTTCGCACAGTGTAATTTAGATACTAATATGGGGCAGTGTGGAGTGATTAATAATATTATTGAAAATATACAATTCCGTAATACATTAATTTGAGCTATTCGTAAGGTTTAGCCAGCGTTAGCGATTTAAGCGCACAAAAATATGTTTGTTACAACATCACATTACAAATCTTTGAGTTTTTCGGATTTTGTGCTATAATATGAATGTATTATACATATAAACCTTCCTCTTGAATCTCTATCTAGTGCTGAAAACTATATTAATAGTTAAAAAGATCTAAGCGAACAGACAACAGAAGCGACTTCATTTTATACTATGTAATGATTGCTTCAAACTTACGTAACTACTTAGTAATAAAAACATAAATAAATAAACGTGTGTGAAACCGCAAGATACAGATTGTTTACATTTTAATCACCGTACAGATAAGGTAATGAGATTTTGTTGTAAGAAAAAACCCTAGTTCAGCGGTCAAAGCATCGCAAATTATATCTATAGCACATTAAAAAAAACTATCTCAGTACCGAGTGATTGTGGAATTCAGACGTGCTATTGGAACTTAAAATTTATAGCCTCTTGTTCAGTTTTATTAGTTACTGTTTTTATTGAGTCATTAATACGAAACGGCTTTCATGTAAGCGTTTCCCGAAGTAACAGGCTGATATATACATACTCTATACTAAGCGTATATCGTGGATCATTGCAAATAGTCCGGTGAAGCTGTTAAGACCTTGCTAGGTCAATAGCGTAGTCAGTTCGAAAAAGAAGGATCATTGGCAGTTTGCTAATTTACCACTCAAAAACTTTAAGCACATTGACTACTTTTTTTGGGTGAACAAAAATCATAAAACTCGCGTCATCATCACCGCACGCTTTCCATGAGTTATACGTATATAAATATACCTCCGTGCGTTAATTGTATACATTACATATAATATTTCAATTTACAAATTATGAATTTTATATAATTATACTAATTGGTCTAACAATTCAAAACAGAACACAGTTATTCTATTGTATTAAATTTTCACTTTTTTTTTTTTTTTCGAACTGACTATGCTATTGACCTGGCAAGGTCTTTACAGCTTCACCGGACTCTGTCGGCAATCCTTATGACTGCTTCGTTTTTTTTTCTATAATATGTATAACTGCTGTCAGACCTAGTTTTACCCCGTGCAAACGTATTAAAAGAAGATAAGGACCAACATTTTCCCTTTATGCAATGATATAAAATGACAATCAAATGATTAAGCATTAGGATGCTAACCCGTATATTTGACGAGAGAGATTCGTCATCGATATGAATAACCGAAGTTTCACACTGTTCAAATGTTTAAAATTTAACTTATGTTTGTTTATCTCAGTCAATGTTGTTTCCATTTACTTGTTTGTACGTCATGATATTACTATAAAATTAATTACGTTCAATATGTTAAAAAAGTTCAAATAAATCAGCACTCAAGGGGTTAATATTTTGAAACATCTCCCTAGAGTTTTTAGCGGGATCTCGGAATGTCACTTAGCGGCTTTTATATTTCATTCATAATCTTGTGTTATTTACCTCGATATTTTATAATATTGATGGTGTTTTACGTTATATAGTTCGGTTATTGTGCACAGGTGGAGGATTGGAAATAAAACCGCGGAGCATGGATTCTAACTTGCATTAAAAACTCACTGGAAAGTTCTAACAAGAGGGTCGCCATCTTGTTAGAACAATAAAAGTATCACATGATACTTGTAGTATTATTTACCTACTCGACAATGGCAGTAATAATCTACCAGAAGCTTAGTTTGAAAAATAAATTTTAAAAATTGGTTGTCTATAAAGTCTGTTTACGGACGATAATTTTAGGTGATAAAGACTCGGATGCATCGGCCGATGGAGTAGAAGAGAGATAGATGCCTCATAAGTCGAACGCTTACGCCGATCGCGCTTCTCTATCGCGTGTTCCGCGCTCTCGCTTGCACGCTCGGTTCAGGCAGAACGTGACCTTGAGTCACGCTTTTTCGTGCGTGCAGTCAACGTTCACCGATTTATAAGACGTCATCATGTCAAAAATCTCCCTACTGTCTTCTGTCACACTAACTCATCTTTTCATATAGATATTTTAACCCAAATTTTACACTATCCCATGCAATTTTTCAAATATTTTTTTGTATACAAAACTTGCCCTAGGAATTACAAACACAATAAATAAAGAATTATATATAGAAGTGAAGCGGTTCTAAAATTATACGCTTATATACACTCGGCAATTTATTTTTAATTTATACACATCAAATCATGTTTTTACGGACTCATTTAAGACACTTATCGAGAGACGATCGGAACGCGTGCCTCAGGAAGTTTGCACGTTTTTTTATGTATTCGTAAGGCGCAATTAATTCTAAGTTTCGACGAATCCAGTCTTAGTTTTCTTCTACAAGTGGCTCGAAATTCACCGATACGTGGACCTCGGTTGTTGACCCACGCTTAACGGGATCCACTGTACATACACACGCCTTTATATAACCACATGTTGGTAAACAAAGAAATTGAGGATACGACTGAAATGATTCATCCGTGAACAATTTTTAAAAGTTTTATGTACCCTTGTGAAAGTTAAATGAATTGGGATAAATTAAATTAGAGTTATTTATTGGTTTATTCTTATTTATGACTAGTTGTGCGCGCGACTTCGTTCACGTCTACCTTTTTTTTTATACATGGGGAGATCCCTAACAGATACCCATCCCCAGCTGAGGATGGATTATGTCCGATTTGCACGGACTAAAACCCCATGGTGCCTTCATATACCTTTTTAGGTGGGGGAGCAGGGACTGCCGGCTGGCACTGCGTCTGCTCCCCCGACAGGTGTAAGCCCCTCAAGAGGCCCTTACTGCGGTCTTAGAGGAGTGAGTGTTAGACCCCCTGATGAACTGTGGGAGTCGCATTGGCACAATGCGCCTCCACCACATGGGCCTGTGCAGTTTAAACTGCCAGGGCGACGGACATGCCCTTGTTCATCGCCCCCAGGCCCCATCTACGGCTGCCGGAGGTCATCACCTACCCATCGCCGCCGTGTGGTTCGTCGACCGCGGGAGGGGAGTCTAGTGGTCCACTCCCTCTTCCTCTCCGCCGCCTACTTTGCAAGCATGACTGTCTCGCAATAGCAGGCGACGGAGAGCCACCCGGCCTCGCTCTCGACCATCTTATTAACGACGATCGGGAGCGAGAGATTTCACGTAGAACCTAATGTAAAAATAGAGTAATAAAATCATCTGAATGTATTAAGTCCCTTTACTTATCTACAACTCTCTCGTACATGAATCGCGTCGTCATTAAAATTACAATAACTTTAGATAGAGTTGAGCGATTTTAATGAAACAAAGACTAAATGGTACTGGAAGATATGCTTTATGATTTTCTTGTTGAGGCTTTTTTATGAATGCAATACTTTAGCAGTGATGCGTGTTGAAGTAAACAGACATACAGAGAGACATTTCTAAAGACGATTGAAATGTATTTTATTACTTATTCCAAGACACGTGCGACAATTTTTTTCACAAAAATCTAAAAAGTACAGACACGTTAGTTTTGCATTCTTATTATATGTATAGAAGGTGGGTGTTTATTTGCAACTGTATTTTAACAATTAATTTACACAATTTATTTATTTATTTAACCGACTTCGAAAAAGGAGGAAGGTTACTAAGTTCGGCAGTATGTATTTTGTTTTTTAATTTTTATTGAAACACTGAGAGATATGAGCGAAAACTAGAATTGGATATCATAATAAGCTGGACGTTTCGGCGAAAAAAAAAAACATTTTAAATCTTATAGCATAGTGCGTTTTTGCTATTAGCGTGACAACCCTTCACAGCTTCACCGGCCTATTAACACTAGCGAATAAGGGCACTCAGCCAATGTGGTAGGGTTTTTTGAAGTGAACCTTTATATGGTAGGGCTTTAAAATTCTGATTCGCATTTCTTTAACGAAAAATGGTTGGAGGTAATTCATCTTGCAGGCTATCACCAAAAGTTGAAAATCTGTCGCGAAGCACCTTTTGATGTATTTCGGCAGCTACATTTGAGAGCCAGTCCTGGAGGCTTAGCATGTTTATAAACTACCTTAGACCATATACTCATCTTACGTCAGGTGAGATAGTGACCTATAAAGTATTTAAAAAATATGAATAAAAGTTACACTCGACTACCGCTGTGAGATGAAGCTTTCACTGAAGAAAATATCTTTATAAATCGCATGGTCGTACGGATTTTTTTAGTACACATCTAGCTACTTATCACATACAGTTTGTAAATCTGTCGCCAGGCACCATAGATTTGTTCCGTTAAGTCGGTTTTTTATCGAACTGACACTATCGAACACTATTCCCTGACAAGGTCTTTACAACTTCACCAGACTACCGTTAAGTCGCAATTAAGAGTCAATGTTCCTCTAACTTTTGCGAGTTGCCAGCATAGGTTCCACCCTTATTTAATATCTAATAAGATTGTGGGGGAGAGGGTGAGTTGTGTCCGACTCGCACGGACTAAAACCTCACGGTGTACGTCTGCCGCTATAGTTGGGGCGGCACGAGATCCCTATAGACTTCATCGTGCCGCCCCAGCGGTTGGCCCAGCAGCGAAATCGCCGCCGCCGGGCCTCGTCTTGTAAGGAGACAGCCGGGTACACAACGGCCGTCTCCTCCATCCGCCGGACCTGTGTAATGGGAAGACCCCGACCCATCTTCCCTGGTCCGGTTACAGTGGGAGGAGGGGGTCAAACTGACGCCTCCTCCTGCCCATCTTCCTTTGGCGGAGACGGCCACTTTGAGGGTCCCGCTCACATATTCGCGACCTATCTGAGCTAAGCTAAGCTAACTATTAATACATATATGAGTTGTTGAAACATATGTATACCAAGCATACATACCTCAACAACACATATATTTTTCGTCGATATTTTTAGAAGGTAATAACACATTTCGGTGAAGTATTTGTAACTACCAATTACGAGGAATATATTACAATAAACTATAAAGAGAAAGACATTTTGTTTTCATAACTTCATAATAATTAAAATGATACCCAATCAAGGGCAGGTTTCTGAGAAAGCAGTGGTTTATCAAATATCATTTCTTAAAATATTTACATACCCACTGGTGTTGGTTTCTCGGAATTTTTGGCACACGGTACCGGGTCCGATCGGTTTCGTGTATTGAGTGGGATTTTTGACAACTTGATTTGTATTAGCGTGTCGGGAATAAATCGATTGTTTCGTCTCATGTTTATGTTTTTCACTGTTGCCAATTTGTGTTGTGGGATCGCGACCGTAAGCTTGTTCATTGAAATACGTCTTTCTTGAAACATATCTAAATATATAATAATCAAGTGTCATAAAATCCGAAGCTACTCGACCTATCTTTGTGAAAGTTAGCATTTTTGTATGGTTTGGTTCAACTTGAGAGATAGAATAATTTATATTTCGATTAATGCAATTATCCGATACGAAATATATATGAGTTGTTAAGGTATGTATGCTTGGTACACAATGTTTCAACAACTCATATATGTATGAATAGCTTAGGTTAGCTCAGATAGGTCGCGAATTGCATGTATCAGACAACAGGCCAAGCCTAGGTGTGCCGTGCACCCTTGAGCTAGTTGTCAAATAAAAACGGCTGAGTGCCTTAAGCGCTCGCCTTAGTAGTACAGTGAAGTTGTTAAGACCTATCAGAAAAAAATCTTAGTCATAGTATTTTTGGCTTCCTTGACTTTATGAATTTCTGATAATACTTTATGTTATTATTGGTTTTTATTAATAACTTATTTACCTAAAAGATATATTACTTCGTTACTTTAACAAAATCTTCGCTTTGGAAAATATACATAATATAGCAAAAGGCGAAATTTATTATTTATCTAATCCAATTATAGATACACCAAAAATATAGAATACTCATGTACCGATAGATAAATAAAATATTTGATAATAACATGACAAAATAAAATATATTAGTAATAAATTAATTACCGTTTACAAATATTTAATATATAATATTAATTAAATACAAACATGTTTTTTTTAATAAATTAATCATTATTCAGATACAATATTTATTAGGACGATCCGATTTGATAAATCTATTTTAAAATCATAAACAACATGCTTATAGCAGAAACTAAAGTATAATTAGAAGAAATATATTGTTACGTCGGAACCGCTTCAAAGTCATTTAGTCGCTTATTGTTGTTTAACATTGGATAGGTTTTTGTTTCATATTATTCAAATTACGTGTTCGAGCCAGAAAGTAAATACGATCCTAAGTTCTCGGCTATCGTCTCATGCGTCTGTGGTAGCGACTAAGCTATTTTCTCAAATAAAATTATAAAGGTCTGTTATTGTGCGCGTATCACGCAAAAATTACTATATGAGTATATAGATTTCTATCAATTTTTTTACTTCCTGTCACGATATCTTCATCTATACTAATACTAATATACTAATACCAATTAATAATAATAATAGGTCTTTGAAATATGAAATTGCCGTTCTGCAGTACTGGCCATTTCAAATCAAAATAATTTTTGTTTGGCTAAAAATTCTAATTTCAAATTAACTTTATTTTAAAAACATGGAATTCTTTTTCCAAAAGTAGTCATTTGTTTATTGATTAGTGTTACATTTTCATCGCAATTCAATCTTTTTTGTCATCATGGATAAGTTAAAAATTCGAGTAATTATGGAATATGAGTACCGTCGTGGCAGCAACGCGGCACAAGCGGCACGCAACATCAACGACGTTTACGGAGTTAACACTACAAACCAACGCACCACCTGTTATTGGTTTGCTCGCTTCCGTTCTGGGAATTTCGACCTGAAAAATGAATCCCGCGGTCGTTCGAAGATTTTGGTCGACAATGACGAATTAAAGGCGATTGTGGAAGCTATCATACACAATCTACGGCTGAATTAGCAGCAGCTTTCGACGTTAGCGTCAAAACAATATTGGTCCATTTGCGTTAAATTGGCAAGGTAAAAAGCTTGACAAATGGGTGCCCCACGAACTCAATGATCGCCAGCGTAAGCGCAAGTACGCGTCGAGACGTGCCTTGCACTGCTCAACAGACACACATATGAAGGAATTTTGAACTGCATTGTTAACCGCGATGAAAAATGGATTCTGTTTGATAACCGCAAGCGCTCAGCAAGTTGGTTGGATTCTGATTCAACACCTAAACAATGCCCTAAACGAAAACTTACCTCTAGAAAAGTGATGGTCACTGTTTGGTGGTCTAGCGATATCAAAATGGTGGACCATATTTCTAAATTTCGATCCAATTTGTCTTTTGACAAGTGAACCATAAGGTCTACTTTCGTTTGTATGGAGTTTAATCCGTTATGGTTTTCTACAGTCCAGGGGTTAAGCTGTCATAAATGTCAAAACCAAACGGAATATGTAAAATGAAAAAAAAGGAACTCAACAGAACTGGTCAATATTATCCTTTTCCTACCGTTCGGGAGTCGAGTTTGCTTTTCTCACTCATTAAACCCGCAGACGGGAAACAGGAAACTGTATCAATTAACACGGTGAGGCTTATCTGATATCCTTAATTGGGTTACATTTTATTTTTTACGCTTTCAAACATTATTGGGATGACCATTGCGACTGGTCATAATTTAAAAAAAGTCTGTTTCAGATTTCAAGTATTTGTATTCATTCAAAAACTGCTGAATACTTTCTTTAATCATTTGTTTTACTTTTTACACACTTGGTGGTTATGGAAAAGAAAAAATATTAGGATAGCTTCATCCATACATATGATAAGAAAGTAAATCTAATGTGTCCGTAATTTTAGATTTTTATGAAAATAATTGTTGCAGATGTCTTTTTTTTTGTTTTATGTCCTAGGTGGCTAACGAACAGGTGTGTCACTTGATGTTAGGTGATCACCACCGTCCATGGACACTAACAACACGTGAGGAGTTGCAAGTGCGTTGTCATCCTGGTGGGCCTCCGGCGCTCTCACTGACCGAACGAAACGCAACAATGCAAGCACTGTTACTTCACGTCGGTTTTCTATGAGAGGGTGGTACTACCCCGGGCGAGCCGACCCATTCATGCTGAAACCAGTAATCGTTTCAGCGTGGCTCTACCACCATTAAATACGTAGAACTACAAATATAATAGACTAGACTACGAATAATTACGAATAAGAATAAATAATAAGATACATTACAATCATTTTTAGAAATGTCTATGTGTCTATCTATATGTGTGTCTGTGTGTGTGTCTGTTTGTTTGAAAACGCATCACTGCTAAAATACTGCGATCATGGTAAAACCTTTCCATGAAAGTTACAAAACGTAGCTTCGAGTAATATGTAGTCTTGGTTACATTAAATAGTATGAGAGAAAAGTGGATAAGTAATGAAATACTACTTCTTTATAATATGAGAACTTATCTGTGTATATTAAGGGTAAACAACCTTTTTTGTAGACACTCAACAGAAGTTGAAGAATTAACAGAAAAACGATATTCGGTAAGCAGGGAAGTCTATCTACACTTTACCGAAAATCACGGCAACTGGTCTATGAGACAAAAAAATCTATGATTTAAAATAATATATCTCATTAAATACTTTTCAAAAATTGCTTTGTTAAATCATTAAAGAGTTAAAACTAAATCCGGTGAAGCTGTCAATAGTGTAGTCAGAAAAAAAAAGTTAAAAATAAAATTTAATGTTATGAATCCCAAAACCGCTTTGCTTCTTACAACTAGGCGGATGAACTCTTTCTTTGTCCTTGAATAAACGGTATCTAGCGGTCAACCACATCCTCTAATCTTAAATTATATAGTACAGTTATAACAAAGAGTATATACATTTAACTTTAAAACTTTATACTTTGGAAAGAATATCTCGGAAACAAAAAAAATATTTATTAATATGATAGTACTAACATTTCTAAAAATGTTTTGCATTATCACTACATATATACATTTATATTGCTTAGATTTTAGATTAGATCTGATTGTTCGCGATAAACTTCAAAACGCAATGTTTTTTTTTGTTATCAGGATGGGACAACTTCCCTGGCCCCACTAATTTTATATAATATAAATTTACAATACAATATTTATAATCGGTTGGGTTTTGGTAAAAGAGAATGTCATTCGATTTGAACATTTGATTATATGAATAACATTTTTTGCTTGGTGAAAGGTACCCTATATTCTTTCCTATACCCCTGACAACATGTATTCAAAATTTCCTTTTTTTTCCGAACTGACTACGCTAGAGGCTAGACCGATGTCTAGCAATGCCTTAGCAGCTTCACCGGACTACTAAGGCGAGCGTTTAAGGCACTCAGCCGATATTACTTTGACAACTAACTCAAAGGTGCACGATACACCTCGGCTTGGCTGTTGTCTAGTTCATGCAACTCACGACCTAACTGAGTTACCCTTTTTTAACGTGGGGAAATCCCTTATCGATACGCCACCCTTCCGGAGGAGAGGGTGGGTTATGTCCGACTCGCACAGACTAAAACCCCACGGTGTACCGACAGGCCGGTTTGTGGGGACGGCAAGGGATCGTTCAAGCTAATCAACCTTGTAAAACTGAGTTACCCTAAGCTAAGCTACATATTCATACGTATATAAGTGAGTGAGATATATATGTGTACCAAGTATATATACCTCAATAACTCTTATATGTATTTCATGTCGGATAGCTTTTTTTCTGAACTCTTCAAAAAAACTTCACTTCGTACCGTTCAGTAGTTCAGATATGAAAGCGTAACAAGCAAACATACATTCCCATTTGTATATTAGTTAAAATTCAATGCTTGAGGAGAATCAATGTGATGATCAAAAACAGAATCCTTTAATACTGTTAAAAATATAACATTACATTAAATATAAAATAATAAAGTTAATAGAGATACTATATCCTGGACTAGGTTATATTAGTGGTATTGTGCAGTATAATTTAGTTACTGAACGCAAATAAAGTCGATTAGAAGTGGCAAAACATTGTAAAGTTTTAACAAGAAAGTTACAATTTTGTTAGAACATCGAAGCGACCAGAAGACCTCTATAGTATGAAACAATCATCCATTTTATAATAACACTTATAATTTTGTTTTTTTTTTTATTTTTGAATTTGGAATTGGGTTACCAATATAAAGAAGAGGTCAATAAGTTTTAATTCTGTTTAATCAGACATACATTTTAAGCTATGGCTGTGTTATTTTTTTTAATTAACATAAACCGAGCGATACTGATTTCTTTTCATTTATACCCCGCACTTATAAAATTGATACAATATATATATTTATTATATTAATATTTTTAAATGTATGAGATTACAGGATCACATAAGCCTTTAGCAACTAATATTTTTGCTGTACGTAAGTCGGTAGTATTAATATCAAAATACCTACAGTACTCAATATATGTTAATGTCTATAATAATATATGTGGTTATATTTGTGTATCATGCATGTATATAATACCTACATTTATAAGATAAATATCTATATTATATTATTAATATTATAAAGAGGTAAAGTTTGTGAGTTTCAGAGGTTGTTGGTGGTAATCTCAGGAACTATTAAATCAATTTAGAAAATTCTTTTACCAATAGAAAGCCACGTTATTTGTGAGTATCATAGGCTATATATAAACCCAAAAAATGAAAACACTTTTTTGTGGTAGGCGGAGTTAAAACGGTCGAAAGAAAACGTTTCTTCCGACCGCTGCCTTAACGATGACACATATATGATTGAGTTCTAGAGTTGTAGAGCTTGATAATGCCTATAAAACAGTCACCGACAGCATATGTCTAACTTTTATATTTAAGTAACAAAAAGTAGTTTTTTTTATAAATGTTTACCGGCCAACGAAATACGCACGGGTCAGCTAGTACTTATATGAAAAAAATATTTGTTACAATTTTAAAACACGAACTCTTTCTCTTCCTAACACCAAAACTATTTTTATTTATAATCTTTAGCGACTCGATTCGATTGATACAATTAAAATAGTAAATCTTAGTTCCACGTTTGTCTTTACGATAGAAATCTCTTCTAATCTCAAGTGATTTGATAAATTCATGTAACTCAACGCGGTCTTTAGCGATAGGTATCTTTCTCATCGGAACATTGTATACGTAAATAATCCTCAATTCACAAGTGGGTGTAGAAAAATCAAATAAAAAAATATCTTACAATGTTGGGCCATGCGCGTAACCCAGGTAGCTATGTCGAGCTTCAATAAATAACCATACTCTTTGATTTTTTATTCTATCCTCAAGTCGGACTTGGAAGCGGCGACGACCGGTTTTTATTTGCGACATACCCGTCTCTTTTACTCCGACTTAGTTCGTAAATATTTGTTTTTTTATAAGTTCGCACTTTATATTAATGTCGTTCGAATTTGTGGATAGATAAATTAAAGGTATAATCAGTGTGTGTTGCTAAGAGATTATATTATTGCAGTTTTTTTTTATTTCTAATATAATTTTTTAAATAAACTCAATACTAGTGTCTTCTATATTTATAACAAGTCGCATTTGTCCTGTTTTAAGAAAATACAATATTGTTTCTGACATTATTGAACGTTGTCAAGTTTTGGACTATGATTTTGTTATAGACTAGCATCTACTCGTGACTAGTAGGTGGTAGAGCCACGCTAGTATGTGGTAGAGCCACGCATAGTAGGTGGTAGAGCCGCGCTGAAGCTATTACTGGTTTCAGCATAAATGGGTCGGCTCGTTCGGGGTAGTACCACCTTCTCACAGAAAACCGATGTGAACAGTGCTTGCATTGTTGCGTTTCGTTCGACCAGTGAGAGCGCCGGAGACCCAACTCCCTTCCACTTCCTCCTCTCCCTTCCTCCTTCCCTTCCTCTTTCCTCCAACACAGACTGGCAACGCACTTGCGACTCCGCTGGTGTTGCAAGTGTCTATGGATGATCACTTAACATCGGGTGACCCACCTGTCAAATTGCCTCGTATGACATAAAAACGGATATGTACGCGTTTTTAAATAATAATAATTATTGACTTTTTATTTTACTAAGTTTCATTAAAGTAGGTATATGTGTATGTTCCTAAAACTATCACTGATAATTTCAACATTAACTAATATTATAAATGCGAATGTGTTTGTTTGTTGTTTCATATTAATTAATTAACCGATCATCATGAAATTTTCCATACAAATTGTCTGGGTTACAAAACATTTGGTACTTGCCTTTCATCCAGAAAAAACAAGCAAAACCGTTCGAAAATATAGTAAGCTTACAACTTTGGAATGTTTCTAAAAGGATTTCTAACAATTTTATCCCATTCTGTCAATCTAAGCATAATATACACTTTCGGAAAAAAAAAATTGATGAGGCGATTTTTGCGTTAAATTCGGATAAATTGAAAAAATTGAAGATCTCGTAACATTAACAACCGTCGTTTAAAAAAAAAATGTATAGAATATAATAGAATAGAAAATAGAACTATACATCTACTATAGATGTGACTTTAATTAAATATTAAATCTATTTACAAAAGGTACAGATTTCTCTTATTCTGCATATACTATATTCTAAGTTAAACTTGTTTATTTATTAATTTATCCATAGATTAATCATTTGTATGCATTTATTATAATTTCTCATTTAGAATTGTTTCTTCGAGGAATAAATACTATGAAACGGAATGTATAATATATATTTCCGATTCTTTTTTCTATTTGGCAACCAATCTTCTTTATTTAAACTTGTATAATACTATTACAAAGTGAGTAATCATCATGAACTGTCTCGTGATGACCTTAATACTGCAACAATATGATGAACGTCTTGCTAGAACTTCTTAAGAAGTTTCTCAGAATTCATGCTTTGTTATATTATTTCCCAAACCATTTTCCTTGTACACAATAATCAAGTTATATTACGCAAGGTGACCCTAAAATTATACACTGTAATCATTGATATACAAACACCCAAAAGGCACACTTAACGTCTCACAGCTGGCACACAAAAATGAGTGCATAATTTAAATCATGCCCTCATTTCAAATAGTCTCGCCTCGCTTGCGTCCCTGTAAAAATAACTTTAAATCATTCAGGTAAGGTCGAATTTGCAAAATCATAAGTTTGTCGCATAACTATAACCACGTATGTAAATTGGAGTTTTGCGGGACGGTTTTAGCGCTACTTTAATTCGAGACTGCGTGTCTTGGGTTTTTATATGTCAATGCATGTAATGCAAGTTTGTGTGTAAAAAGTAAAAGGGAAGCCAAACAAATCTATAACCTAAATACCTAAATAACAGCTTCGACATTGCAAACTCAAATTACATATCAGTTTTTAAATATTGAAAAAAGGTTTTTTAATGTTATCTCCTAATTGAATAAATAATTAATTAATGTGAGTGTTTTTTTACCAAAATTCTGGCAGAACCCACATCGGACTTTTGCAAAAGGCTGTGGTGTATTTAAGTTTCATAATTATTCAATTTATTATTATTTTTTAGATTGAAGAGTTTTAGTTGTAGATAGATATAGATTACAATGGAACTGACATAGAAATGATAAACAAACGAAATAAATTTAAAACAACGATAGAGACTTATCATTTTATTCATAAAAGAGAGAGTGTTAATTGGTTTTAGTATTTTTCTTCTATGTATGTTACAATTTGTTAGAGACATGAGAAATAAGTTACAAGCAACAGTTATTTTTAAAATAGGCTAGACTTGAAAGTCTATTTAAGCAGAATATTCTGCATATAAAACTTTTTTTTTTTTTTTTTATGTCATAAGTGGCAAACGAACAGGTGGGTCACCTGCTGTTAAGTGATCACCACCGTCCATGAACACTAACAACACCAGAGGAGTCGCAAGTGCGTTGCCACCCTTTGAGAGGAAGGGGTTAGGGGAGGGAGAGGGAGAGGAGGAGAGGGGAGGGGAGGTGGGCCTCCGGCGCTCTCACTGACCGAACGAAACGCAACAATGCAAGCACTGTTACTTCACGTCAGTTTTCTATGAGAGGGTGGTACCAACCCGGGCGAGCCGACCCATTCATGCTGAAACCAGTAATAGTTTCAACGTGGCTCTACCATAAACTGTAAATATAATGTCATAAACCTGTTTCATAGTCGAATAAGAATCCTTTGTTGTGTCGCTCCAGACGGTATTTTATTTATCTCTATCTATGGATCGAGAACTTTTCCTAGAGGAATCGAGTTTTTGTTTTGCTTTCTCCACTCCGTTCGGTTTATTTGTTTCTTTTTGTATTGGAATACTTCAAAGCGTATTTCTCGTTAGGCGCAAGAACTGTTTGACGTTTTATGTGAGGTGGATAGATTACTCGTATTGCGTTCAGACGATGTAAGCCTATTGAATAATTGATCTTTACTTTTAGTGAAAGGTATTCTTTCGTGATCCTATGACGGCATTAATAGTCATTTTATAAACAGGTAAAAGTTTTTTTTTTATTTTCTCGAACTGACTACGCTATTGACCTAGCAAGGTCTTCACCGGACTACTAAGGCGAGCGCTTAAGGCACTCAGCCGATTTTTGTTCGGGCAACTACCTCAAGGGTGCACGGCACACCTGGGCTTGGCTGTTGCCTGATTCATGCAATTCGCGACCTATCTGAGCTTTTTTTTATGGTGGGGAAATCCCTTATGGATACACCACCCTCGGGGGAAAGGGTGGGTTATGTCCGACTCGCACGGACTAAAACCCCACGGTGTACGTGTGCCGCTATAGTTGGGGCGGCACGAGGTCTCTATAGACTTCATCGTGCCGCCCCAGCGGTTGACCCAGCAGCAAAAGCGCCGCCGCCGGGCCCCGTCTTGATGGGAGACAGCCGTATACACACCGGCCATCTCCTCCGTCTGCCGGACCTGTGCAATGGGAAGATGGGGCCCCCGACCCATCTTCCCTGGTCCGGTTACAGTGGGAGAAGGCGGTCAAACTGACGCCTCTTCCTGCCCGTCCTTCGTTGGCAGAGACGGCCACTTTGGGGAAGGAGCTAACCTAAGTTAAGCCAAGTACCAAGCATACAACATATCTCAACAACTCTTATATGTATTCTGTATCGGACAATTTCTAAACTATTTCAGTTCGATAAGGGAAAAAAAGTAAAACCCTTCCACTTTTATGTGTAAGCGTGTTGTTGCAGTGATGTAAATTTAGTGTCATTGTATCGCGCGAAAGCAGGTAAAAGTCTACATAAGTTAGCTGGTAAAAAAGTAATCATAATTTTATGTTCAATGTACACACGGACATAGTTAACCGTGTACCTATCTTAAATGCTCCTGTTATGTTATATGTCTGGGTACATTTCTTTTTGTGAACGTTTTTTTAGCGGGCACTTATGCGATAAATGAAATACTTTTTATCTGATTTTTTGTGTTAAAATATCTTTAAAAGTAATCTTTAAAATCTCTAAAAGTAAATTTTAGAGACATCGCCATTTTTAAGACTCTTGGCTTGGTGGTACTTCTTGATTTATTGTACCTATATACGAGAAAAATACGATAGAGTATTGTGCATTTGACTATTTATTTCTATCATCGATCACACAATAATTAATTATTAGGTATTGTTAAACTCCAATTTATACTGTGAGCAATATTTTTGTATCGTCATCATTAAAATCGTCAACTTGTATATATAACTATAAATAGATTAGATCAATTAATGTTTAACGCGTTTAGTATTGTGTTGATCGACATTTATATATAAAGATTTACTGTATTTATATAATCTATACATATAATAAGAAGGTAAAACTAAAGTAATTGTGCTTTTTAGAGTTTTGTAAAAAAAGAATTGTTTATAAAATTAATAAATTACATTTCAATCATATTTAAAAATGTCTGTTTGCATCTGTCCGTTGTTTGAACACGCATCACTGCTAAACTACTGCGTTCATATTAAACCTTATCAAGAAGACCATAAAGCATATCTTCGAGTAGCATTTAGTATTTGTTTTGTTAAAATCGGCTAAGTCTATCAAAGTAAAAAAAAAGTAATTTTAATGATGAGTCGACTTAAGGTCTCACGCGGAAAAAGTCTCGGGAACAGCTAGTTAGTACTACAATTGAAGACATGACATTTTTGTTTTTAATTAGCATGGCAAAATGACTGCGCCGTACCTGATGGTAAGCTCAGTACAATCCAACAACAATGGCGACCACCGAGTGACACCCGATCCATCGCCGGTCACCGCTGTCATGCCGGCCTGCGAAAAGCTGGATATGCACAGGCTGATCCCGAAACGCGACCCGCAAAAGCGAATCACTATGACGGGCTTTTTCGCCATATACATGGTGGTTGCCACCCAGTCAGGTAAAACCTTACGCCATTGCCTCGTTCGTTATTCATCAGGGTGCACCACGTGCAGGTGAGGTTGGTTTGGATGTCTCAAGTCTTAGATGTTATTTGACACCCCTTACACCCCAACTTCACACAGTAACAATGCAATTAAATCTGATATATCAAATGTAAACCGTATTCCAGCATGAGTCACAAACATCGGCGAGAGTTCCCACGCCAAATCGTTTTTCGTTATCTGCATTAGGGATCGCGAATACCGGAGCGAAATCCGTGAATTTTACGAATCGTTCCGGATCTTTTAATTTAATTTTCTTTTTTATTTTACTGCTGTCTCTTATTACTTTTGACAGCGACTCCGCTGATGTGTAACGTTAATATGTTACCGATGATTTTATCACACTATACTCAGAAAGGTAACAGGCTACCGAAAGTACTAAAACATACAGATTATATAAACATACAGAGGAAACATACAGAAGAGCTTGGCGACAAGTCAACTAGATGGTCTTATGCCCAGTTTCTGAGGTACTTTAATTGTAGTTTATCTATTCAATGGCGTTATCGCTTCGATAACTTATGAAATTGAATTTTTGAACACAGAATCATACGATAAATGTCAGTATAACTCAACGAGCCATTTGACAAGTTATCCTTTGGATACATTTGTTGAGTCAATAACTATTGGTAGTTTAACCGAGTATCTCGGAAACCTGGCAACAGTGAATTCATAGTCTATGTCATTATTGATGGTACGAGAAATATGTAACAGTTATATGATCTTCGTAATTGATGCCCGCTTACTTGAATTTATCATTACATAGTATAAAATAAAGTCCCCTACCGCATCTGTCTGTCTGTCTGTTCACGATAAATTCAAAAACTACTGCACGGATCTTCATGCGGTTTTCACCAGTGGATAAAGTGATTCATGAGCAACATTTTGGTATATAATTTGTGAAGGATTGTTTTATAATCAGGTTCGCTAGTTAAAATATATATCAAAGGGGGGATAAAACATGTTTTAACAAATTCGTCAAATCTATTTACGATCTAATACGATCTACGATATAATCTATCTATCTATATATCTGAAAGTGCGTGCGTACAAAGTACACATGTCACAAGTGAAACTTCTTTGGCGAACTAATTTATAAGTCTTGTTTATATTTATACAAACAAGAGAAAAGAATAAAAAGTTTTTTTATTTATTTAATCTGCATTTACTGCAAATGACGTCACTTCCGTAGCATACCTGCTGAGCACATTATAATTCGAAATGAAGACAATGCGAGAAGAAGATGCAAAATTTGTAAAAGTGAAACAATTTACATATGCAAGAAATGGCAAGTTCACCTTCACACAGAATGTTTTTCTCAATTTCATGAGTGATGCCGAAAATTTTAGTAAGTTTTCTTTAAATAATTAACAATCCTTTACATTGTCAGCAAATTAATAAATACCGATTTTTTTACTAGGAAGCTCCCAACGTTGCGTCAGCGCAACATTATGTATAGGACAAATGGCAACACATATGGCTACTTTTTGAAATTTATAATCTTATTTACATTATTTTTTCATTTCGAATTATAATGTGGTCAATTCTATCCTCCTTCACTGCAGTTAGCAATTTGTTTTTGCTGGGTCGACCAAGGCTGATGTTTTTCCTTTCATGTTCTTTGTTTATTTCCAGTTTAGTTTTCAATAATGAAAGAACAATATTCGATCTAAAGTCAATTTGACTGGTGGTGGAGCCTGTTGCCAGCTGATACATTTTCCAGGCATTGGCAATTGCACTATCAATTGCATTAGAGAATAATGGCCACCACCATTTCTTGCCTCTGATTCTTATTCTATAATTTGCAATGGTATTGTCATGCAAATCTAGGCCACCCATCCCTTGGTTGTACTGGTGGATAACATTTGGTTGAGAGACTAGGTAATATTTTTTTTTCTTTCCGGCTATATCTCCTTACATTCATCAGTGGCTCAAGGGTACCAAAGGTGGTAATAACAGTCACAACCGAGTTATCCTGCCACCGAACAGCAAACACTTTATTTTTATTATGAAATCTAAAATCATATTTTCCTTTGGGTTCTTTCACTAAATCTTTTATTGTTTGCAGTGGACAGGAAGCCACTCGATTCTCCCTCACTGTCCCAGCTGCAAAAAATTTCATGCCAGACAACAAAGTGAGAAGGTAGTGGCTGGTAAAGAAATTGTCAAAAAATATTATATGATGTTCAGGATCATTAACAACTTTTAATAAATTGGTGACAACCCTTTCACCTAATCCCAGTTTTTCACCAGTTTTTTGCGAAGCTACCCCATAAGGTTCAAACTGATACAAATATCCTCCAGCTGAAGCAATACACCA
The DNA here is from genome assembly GCA_015888305.1 of Antheraea pernyi. NCBI lineage: Eukaryota > Metazoa > Arthropoda > Insecta > Lepidoptera > Saturniidae > Antheraea > Antheraea pernyi. The sequence continues at coordinate 773,317 of MU158750.1, read as the reverse complement.
CAGTTTGAAATCAAATCTTACTGGTTTGCCTCGTATGAACATCTTCGCTGAATGACGTCCAAAATATGGCACCATCTCTTATGGGAAAATACACCAAATTGCATGAACCGTTTATTTAGTTGAAAAAAAGTCTTAGCTTGGAAAATTTATCAGATTTGTCTAACGTATCATTATCATCATCACATCACATTCAATACGAGTTCTTATTTTGGATTGCACAGGTTACAACTTGTCGTAGAATTGACTTCAGGCTGGGAACACGCAACATTGCGAATTTGTACTAGGGAACCCCACAGTTGTGAACTTAAGCTGATAACTCCCAACGTTGCGCCAACGCAACAGATATGTAAACTATTCATTACTGGGACATAGGTATAATTTGTTACAAAAAACCTATAAGCTTGCGTATCCTACATATATAGCATTCAATAATATGCACATAAAAGTTTAAATAAATAGATTTTAACATTTGAAATAACTTGTTGAAAAATATTAAAAAAATCGTGTTTTCAGTAATTATTTTTTTTCACGAAGTATTAAACTAATTATGAAATTCAAACATATAGATAGAGAGATTGTGTATGCCTTTTGTTATATCCATTATGAGTTTTGTATAAAAATATCATTTTAATTACATTTTGTGAAGTAAATATCGTGTTGCGTGTACGCAACACTGGGAAGAAATGGGTTAACGTTAAATCCGTTGAAACACCAATCGAAATTGTAATTTTTCGACCCAGGAACAAAGTTCAGAAATACTTATATCATTATTAAATACTTGCTACTACCAGCTACTTACCGATTTATTAATATATTTTGCTTACAAAATTATTTTAGTTTTTAGTAGCATTATAAAAATCATAGTTTCTTTTAGATAAGGATCTAAGTGTCTAAGAAGTAATACTAAAAAAATTAGATCGAAATCTATCCAGTAGTTTTTGCGTGATGCACGCTTTTTGAAGGTGGTAGAGCCACGCTGTAGCTATTACTAGTTTCAGCATGAACGGGTCGGCTCGCCCGGTGTAGTACCACCCTCTCACAGAACACCGACGTGAAGTAACTATGCTTGCATTGTTGCGTTTCGTTCGGTCAGTGAGAGCGCCGGAGGCCCACCTCCCCTTTCTCCCTTCCCTACCCTTCCCCATACACAGGCTGGCAACGCACTTGTGACTCCCCTGGTGTTGCTAGTGTTTATGGACGGTGGTGATCACTTAACATTAGGTGACCCCCCTGTTCGTTTGCCGCCTTTTGACATAAAAAAAAAAACAACGGTAGACCTATTTTAATATAGATTTGTAGTTTGCCCAATGGGATTTCCCATCCGCGACATTGCAAAATCTATTTTTTATTCTCCCTTAGGGACGAATTTTGAAGTAAGTTATTTTAGTTTCCTGCTACGTAATAAAATGAACTCGTGTATAAAATTTAATGCATCTAGTCACACCGGTTTAAAATGTGCGCTGTCTTCACCAGCCTTTGAGTTATTTATTAAAGTAGATAAAACGTTACGAACGACGTCAATATTTCTGCAGTTATCCAGAAATACATATTCATAGCAACTTACAATGTATTCGTTATAGTTATTTTATATCAAATTATCAACCGTCTTTAATAATAAGTACTATATATTAAAAAAAACTAACTATACAGCTCTCAGATATAATGTTGATTCCTATTAGTATTTGGATATAGTATTTTGTTATGGGGGCAGTAGCTGATATAGACACAATATTTCTAGTATAAAAACGGGCATTTCGAGCATAATACGGGGCCTCGCGAGTCATTAAAGGCTAAGTTTTAGGAATTTGGTACCTTAACTATGCCATCCCAATATATTTTTGACAATTTAATATATGTCCGCAAAAGCTTAGATAAACTGCATTTAGTAAAGGCTAACATAATTTAAATACTAGAAACGGCAACAAATTGGTAATTTCATGACTCACTAAGACCAAAAACAGTATTTAGGTATTTTAAGTTTTATAACAAAGTCCAAAGACACATTCCGGATTTAGCGGATAGTGAGTTCAAGAACCATGTCAAGCGGGATTTAATGTCTAAAGGCTTATTATAGGATGGATCAATATGTGAACGATTGTGACGTCTGGAAATGACGCTCCTCTCTGTGCATCCACTAAAAACGACTGTAACTATTTCTGTTTTGTAAATATATACATTATGAAGAGATAAACCAGATCGAGTTTCTAGCCGGTTCTTCTCGATGACTGGGTTGTTTTCCGAACCGGTGGTAGGTTTGACGTTCACAAGCGTCTTCTCAGGGCCTAAACTGAATAAAGTATATTTTAATGTTGAGTTTATTAGTTGTAATAAAGTTGTAGCGGTTGAGTGGAATGGTACCAAGAATTTGTTCTGAATCCACATACATTTACTAATTTAAATTGGTAACACTATCGGCTGACGGTGAAGGAAAACATCGTGAGAAAACCTGAACCTGAGAAATGTTCTTGTATTACCTTCGTATATAGTAAAATATAGAACTATAGATTTCTCGGAATTTGAAATCGTCAATACATCGCGGGATGACGTCTTTTACAGGTTTTTTTTAATAATCATAGGAGGCAAACAAACAGGCGGGTCATCTGATGTTAAGTGATCAACGCCGTCCATAGACAGTAGTGACACCAGGGGAGTTGCAAGTGCGTTGCCAGCCTGTGTTTTCGGGGGGATAGGAAAGTGAAAGGGGTGCCTCCGGCGCTCTCACTGACCGAACGAAACGCAACAATGCAAGCACTGTTACTTCACGTCAGTTTTCTGTCTGTGCGGTGGTAGTACCCCGGGCGAGCCAACCCATTCATGCTGAAACCAGTAATAACTTCGGCGTGGCTCTACCACCTACAAGAGGTCGATGTATGTGATTAGTGAAATAATATTCAGACTCGCATTCATAGTTTCAGAGTTATTTCATTTAAAATTATGTTCCAATTTTATGCTCTTTGTAATAATTGTATGGATATACGTTGTATTAATTTCTTTTTCTCCTTTTTCAGATTACTGGACTCTAAGGAAGCACGCAGAATCCTCAAGCGATAAAGAAAATTAGCTATAACCTATTTTCATATTCGCGCACGCCTTACGTTCGGGCTTAAGTTGGTGTATATCTTGGTGGCCATCATTTACCAACACGATGGCGACTGTAAAGCGGGCCCTCAACGGTGACCGTTATCCTCTGCAGTCAATAATATGTTGAGATATAAATATTTCGCTGTATAAAATCATAAGATTTAAATTATTAAAATAATTTCTAATAAATACTATAATTTAATATTTATAGTTGTAGGTGACTGTATAGAGATAGGTATCATGTGTTCCTATACATAGTTACATATGTTATTAGGACAGGAAATATTTTTGGCTTATAAAATTTTGGACAAATATAGGTATTTAGAGGCTAAAATTAATTGAAATTTACTATTTAAATTCTATTATAAAAAATAATTATTTTTGGCAACTTTCATAATGTTATTTATACATGCATATGCATTATACATTTAAATAATAACTCAATTAACTTTAAACAAATGAGTAGGTACTGCATAGCCTTTTTAGGCTTTTTTTAAATCAGTTATTTCAGTTGTCAAAATTATAATTCGGTTATTACAATAGGATTCCATAGGAATCATTGTTTTTCGGTAGCTAAAAATAAAGTAGAAATTAGAGGTAGAAATTGAGTGCAAAAATAAAAGTCAATTTATGTTATCGTGGCGTGTAATTTTGTTAACAATGCCCTTTGTTATCGCAACATTAATTGAAAAACATATTAGCTTAAGTTACCCTATTTAATTTAAAAATAACTTTTATGTCATAATAAACTAATTAGTAACGTAACGCTTTCTTCAAAGATATTGCAAATTAACCACCGATGTAATCATGTCCAAAGTATTGAGTGAAATATAAAGGGTTTTTCTCCACCGTAATATATAATCAGGAGTGATTCCGCTTAAGTTGTAGTAGTGTTGTGGTAATCGAAATCCAACGATAACATAACCTTATTTATACCACTAGCTGTGCCCTGGACTTCGTTTGTATGAAAAACAGAGATGAATAAAGTCACCTGAATGTATTAAATCCATTTGTCTACTTTTCTGTCGTACTTAAATCACGTTGTCATTAAAAGTACAATAACTTATGATATTCCGAACCGATTTTAATGAAACAAATACTAAGTGTTACTCGAAGATTTGCTTTTATCATTTTCTTGAAGAGATTTTATCATGAACGCAGTATTTTATTACTTATTCCAAGACACCTGCAACAGTTTTTTTAAATAAAAATCTGTAAAGAACAGACCATTACTTTTACAGTCTTATTATATGTACCTAATAAAAAGGTCGGGATTGATCATACATTGTCCATTGTATTTGTTAAGCATATCTTTATGCAAATCAATTCAGTTTGCTTTGAAAAATTGTACCGTATTAATTAAAACTCTGATCAACTTGCAGGTGAAAATTGAATCAAAATTTGTTGAAACGATTAAATTAATTTCACCAGAATAATACAACTCACGGTGTGTAGAAAGGTCCTTGCATTTAGCATATAACTCACTATCAGTTAGAATTTCCCACCGAATAGACGTTTCTGATATTATAAACGGAATCATTCACTACCGTATTTTTTATTTATTTTTAGAGGCATCATTATTAAACGTGAAATAATTTGTAAGTTAAAAACGATGTTCTGACGTTTATGCCAATGATATTATTACTAATAGATGCGTTACCTACATTATACATTGACAAACCAAATGGCACGGTAACGCACCCATACGTAAAGTAATATTGTAACGCCACACTTATATACAATGTGGAAGAAAGACGGCATATTCTGAATATCGGTCGTGAAAAAGAAATAGTTGTATGTTGCTTAGACACGGGCGGAATGACGTGCAGCCGTCAAAAATAAAGAATATACAAACCAGACAGGGCATCTTGCTTTGTTTAAATATATGCCTAAAGATGGATTGTCTCACTGATGACTTTATTTGTAACGTGTTATAAAAATAATGAGGGAGTGAATATTAATTGAAAGTAAGTAATTTAGTTATAATATCATTGGTTTATCTGATGAATTTAATAAAAATCCTCCGTTGGCATTCACAAATCTAATTTGAAATGTCAACCGCATTTCAATTATACCAATTAACATATTATCACTATGAATTTAATATAAAAATAAGCATATTCTATAAACTAAGAGAACATTTGTAATCTATGAAGTACGACGATTTCAAATCTAAGATTCTATTAAGTTATCGCGTACACATTAATATTAAAATACTAAATCATTTTTTATATATATCTTGCCCAATGTTATATAATCAAAATCCATTTTAATTTAGAATCTAGTCTATGATCTCTGCAATAAACTCTTAAACTCCAACCAACGATTGGAGATAGCTTCCTATTATTCTGTCCTTAGTAATTAAGTTATAAGAGAAATTATGTAATAATATTTTAACTGTAGTATGTACTAAACAATTTTTACTGTATTTTGAAATAGATAAATTCATAACTTATCTGTGAGTTTCATTTATTACTATGTGTAAACCAAAATACGTATATATTTGAATCATACCACTATTTTAATGGATACGTATGACAGGCACTATAAAATCCCAGAGGATGTTCGTGTTTCGTCATCCAGACCGGACATATTCCTCTTTTCTAGACTCATTAAACATATATTACTAGTAGAGCTTACGGTACCGTGGGAAACCAACATTCCTAAAGACCACACAATCAAATTAAATAAATATTACAATCTAACTAACGAACTAAATAAAAATGGCTATGTGATTAATTTATACGCGGTAGAAGTAGGAGCGAGAGGTATACCAGAAAAATCTCTCTATAACCATCTGAAGGACCTTGGCCTGTCGAGAACTGCAGTAAGTTCTATTTTAGAACGAGTATCAAAGGCTGCACTAACAGGTTCCTACCAAATTTGGCTAGGCAGGGCGGGAAACTCGAGCAGTGAAGGTGAGCGTTGATGCGCATCTCAAAGGGGGCCTCCTTAAACCTACACCTGGGTCGCAAGTCCTGGGAACTGCTCTGAGTTTCTCCCTCGGCCACACGATGGACCCAGCACCCGCACGGTGAATCCATGGAATGCTAAGAAGTTCGTCTGTCTCTTTAAGACATCTTCGTGTATAGTTAGCAAAGTAAAGCTACAATTCTTCAAAATTCCGGAGAAAATAAAACGTAACGGTTTATAATTAACAAATTAAGGCCTGTATCCCGGAAATAAGTTTATATGCGACTGTTTATAGTAAGCAATTTAATATTATATCCCTGAAATAAATGTGCACGCAAGTTGTTTGGACGGTGGAATAGTGATTCTACGAATATATTCGCGGGTTCGAAAATAACGACAATTTCAGAAATAATTTTATAAGTGATAAACTGCTATAATTATAACGTATTAATCGATATCGAATTAGATAGAAAAGGAAGCAGATGAGATACTGTGATTGGCCGAATACAATCATGTGTCAATTTCTTAAACGAAAACGAACTACATTGAAGTATTACTTCATTGGTTAAACACTTGGTTTCTATAACGTTATTCGTGCATTATAAACAATTGTTTTAATCGTGGTAGAGCCACGCTGAAACTATTACTGGTTTCAGCATGAATGGGTCGGCTCGTCCGGGGTAGTACCATCCTCTCATAGAAAACCGACGTGAAGTAACAGCGCTTGCATTGTAGCGTTTCGTTCGGTCAGTGAGAGCGCCGGAGGCTCACCTCCCCAACCCTCTCCCTCCCCTAACCCTTCCCCCAAAGGGTGGCAACGCACTTGCAACTCCTCTGGTGTTGTTAGTGTCCATGGACGGTGGTGATCACTTAACATCAGGTGAACCACATGTTCGTTTGCCACCAATGACATAAAAAAAAATTGTTGCGAAAAGCTATTTTTGATTATTGAGCGTGTTACCTAAATAATATCGGCTGAGTGCCTTAAGCGGTCGCCTTAGTAGTCCGGTGAAGCTGTTAAGACCTTGCCTGGTCAATAGCATAGTCAGTTCGAAAAAAAAAGAAAGTAAAAAAAACATGATAAAACGCATTTATTAAGTGCAGGACATTTCTTAGGTGGTTATAATTATAGCAATATTCATTACGCGCGAAATAAAATTAACATTTTGCACTTAGTGTGCTACGTCAAAATTGCAATCATTTTCATTATTATTATTCACTTGAAACAAAGATAATAACAGACCTTTTTGTAACTTAGCTCAAGAAGAAAAGCATACATTAAAGTTCTACTATGAGGAAGTTGCCTAAATTGAATTGCAAAGTTGTAGAATGATTTTATTTTTCTCTTTTTAATTTAGTAGAAAATGTTACGCCTGTGTCCAAAATTTCCGAGAATTAATGACTTCCTACTATGCAGGGGCATGGGTCCCGGAATTTCGTTCATCTCCCACGCACTGCACACGGGAAACAAATAAAAATAGTCCTTCACCGTAAAATAAATATGGTTCCGCATTTTTTCGTTTGTTCAGTTTGTTAGAATTATTTTTATTAACATATTGCTATTTCTTACAAATATGTCATAATCAAACAAAAAATCATTCTATATTGACACTGGCAAAAGATTCTGTGGTCCAAAAATAAGAAAAAAAACCATTCAATATGGGGTGCAAAATAAGAGGTTATAAATAACAAAATAAGAACGCTAAGTTCTTTTCGTAATAAACAGTGAGGATCGACAATTAGATTGTTAAGTAATAATATGAGTTGTGAAATTTTTTACCGTTTTTTAGTACTTTTACAATGTTTTAAAATATTTTTCCTCGGAATATTTCTACAAAAATAGTCATTACTGATAATATTTAAATTCCACTAAGTGATAGGAGGCATTACCGTTATTGATTGAGCGAAGTTTACGATAAAAGCAAACATATTGCCTATTACCAAACAGTGTATTCTACAATTTTGTATAATAGACTTCTTCGGCTGTTGACTATTACACTAAGATATCAACTCAATTGAAAGCTATAAATAGGAAATAATGTTTTTATCTATTAGATATAAAAAACTAAATAATAAAATGGTTTTTGATCTCAACTATTTTGAAGTGGACCCAAAAGGGAGTATTTCGAAAACCGTCGCATTGGTAAGGAACGAGCGTGACTCATCAGGTCGCGCGACGGGAATATCTCGCGTGATGATTCACTACCGTAACTTGTTATGACTTGTCAATGCATGACTTGTGACTGTGTGGTGCTGACTAATTAATATGTTTTATATATTACGCAGTGACCGATTGCACGTGCCTTCCACTATAAGTGAAAAATGTCTTCATAGTAACATCGCAAACTCTTTATCGTTTGATCGGAACGCGGTGGGACGAATTAAGCTAAGGTTTAATTTACTGCTTTTTTAACGCTTGCTTTAAAATCACCATCGTATTTAGTGTTTTACTAAAGATTATATGTTTGGGCCTTTGGGCCATATTTATTGCTATGCATATGACAGCACCATTCATGGATGCTGTTACAGTAAGCCGTCTTGCAATCGGGGTCAAACTTAAGAGTGGTAGAGCCACGCTGAAACTATTATTGGTTTCAGCATGAATGGGTCGGCTCGTCTGGGGTAGTACCACCCTCTCATAGAAAACCGACGTGAAGTAACAGTGCTTGCATTGTTGCGTTTCGTTCGGTCAGTGAGAGCGCCAGAGGCCCACCTCCCTTCACCTCTCCTATCCCCCCTCACTCCCTTTCCCCCAAATACAGGCTGGTAACGCACTTTCGATTCCCCCGGTGTTGTTAGTGTCTATGGACGGTATCACTTAACATCAGGTAACCCACAAGTTCGTTTGCCAGTTATGACATAAAAAAAAAACTGAAAAGAGACGAGGGAAACTCGTAATCGAGCTCGATTAATACTTCTCGCATATCAACATGGGTAGTTTGTCTATGTTGATGTATGTATGTTTGCAAAATAAAATACAGATGTACATATTTCCTTGCAATAGATCCCCATTTATTCCTCTTTGGACTGTACAGAATGTCTCGATCGAAATGCGAGGCAGCCTCAATATCTCCGGTATAAATATTCACAGCAACCTAAATCCCAAGAATTACGTCGGGAACGTTATGCCTACTATATTTAGGAGACTCGAAATCTTGCATAGTACAACGGTATTTCACGGCCGATCTGCTATATCTTCTTTACAAGTAGTAAATTCCACCGTGCGTGTAATATCGTTCGCACCTCTGGAACGGTTCGGAAAACGAGTGCTTCAATGCATTGGACAGGTTAGACGTAATCTCCGTAGTGTTAATTATGCAGACGTTATTGATTTCATCGAATATATTAAAATGTTACTGCAAATATAATAAATAATACGATTACACCTATTATAACTTTCTTTACATATAAGAGGAAGTAAATTACATTTTAAATTAAAATTCGTTCTCTGAACGAATATATAAGAATTTTGAAATAGATCATTATCGCTTAATCACCTAAAAAGCGGTCTGTTTGGTTAAAAACTTTAAATTATTCAATATTATATACTCTCACGTACAACATAAAAGAGACAACAGGGTACACATTGTGTCCAAGTGCGTAACTATCGACTGTTTATTAAAATTGGTTAGGTAAATATTATTACTATAATAAAAACCTATGTCTCACTAAATTAAATAACGCATTGTTATTGAACTGATCTTGTTTAATTATTTATAACTACGAATGTATAAGCAATACATATTTTTCTTTACATAGTCGTCGAGGTAGCGAAAATTTAACTCGTTCGAATCTTTTTATAACGCCTTACACTAAAGTAGTAGCAATTATACGAAAAGATGTCTTCGCAATCATTATATGAAACGGTGCTGCTTCTCGATAGAAGCATTTCTTTCTATTAATTGCCATTAAAGGAGTTAAATTTTGAGGATTAAATATTTAATAAAAATATCAAAATTCAGGGATCGGTTTGAAAAGTACCTAGAGTAGATATTCATACTATTTAAGTATTCGATTTATTAATGATAATTTTTGCTGACACTATTGCTTCTCTTTGGCTTTTTCTATCCAAAACTGACATATACATACTACAAAAATTTATATTAATACCTAAATAATTTAAATAAGATTTTTAGGTAATTGTACACATCATCTAAAAATTGTGATTCTAATATTCAATCTTCTAAAAAGAAATTCTTTAAATGCCACTTTAAAAAAAAGTACCTTGTGAACGTTGATGTATCTATTTAACATTATTTATTTCACCAGGTGTTTATACTTAATTAAAAATAAAATTACAAAACCAAAATAATATATTTTTCTACAATCACTTGTAAACATATTTGGAAAATCTTGAATTTACGCTCTTACTCAACTTGTAGGTATATAGTGTTGTATAAGTTGACAAGAGTAGGAATTATAATAGTCAGTGTGGTGTATAATTTAATTGAAAAAATAAAAACATATAGCACGTTATAAATTTGCCAAACCCTAAATAACATTAGATTTAGAGAAGTCAAGTTTATTCGGTATCGGCGTGCGAAAGTCAGACTGCGTCCTCTCTCTTTTATCAACACAATATACTATTAATATTCTGTTTATTTATTCCCAAAAATACAAAAAACTATAAACAAACTTTTTCAGCCTTTTCAGGTGACAATTTTTTTATTTATATAATTTTTGTAACATCAACTTTATATGCCTTACTTATAATAAAAATATTTTACAATTTATCTTGGGTTTTGGGAAATCAAGGAGATTTTTCATTATATTAATTAGAAAAAATCTTTTATTATCCACCTCTCTAGGAATCAGCGTCGGGGTGTCCTACAGCCTTCCCACCCTCGTGTA
>MU158750.1:670044-754783 GCA_015888305.1 Antheraea pernyi | reverse complement strand
ATAAAAAGTAATTTAGGTTTTTTATTCGCCTTCGGCTGCAGTGGAATATCCGTAATGCTTGAACTGATTTTCACGGGACTTTCACTGGGAGATAACTCACCTTATAAGAAGTAACTTAGACTATTTTATTTTGTTACTCAAGACTTCGTCCGCAATATCCTACTATCTCCTAATTGGTTGGACCGACTTTCAAGGGGCTTTTATGGGCAGATAACTCGCGGGCTCGGAAGACGTTGTCCCGCCCCGATAATAAAATGAAAACCTTGACAAATTATACCTAAACCTTCTCCATGAATCATCATTCCATCTACTGGTGAAAATGGCATGAAAAGGGTTGTTTTTGACTTTATAGCGAACAGATAAACTGACAACTTTCTTTTTAACCGACTTCGAAAAAGGAGGAGGTTGCTATGTTCGGTTGTATGTATTTTTTTTTAATGTTAACCAATATTTTCGTCTATTGTGAACCGATTTTAATGGTTATTTTTTTATTTGAATTGGCATGAGATGTGTGCCTTACTGGACTCCAAGAATAAATATACATAATTGAAAGTCATATATCTGTATGTAAGATGAATTATATCATCTTTTTGGTCAATTTGGCGGCTATATTGTTTTATTTACCGCTTTTGCTTCTACATAAATCAGTTTGTTTTTTTTTTTTCGAACTGACTACGATATTGACCAAGCAAGGTCTTAACAGCTTCACCGGACTACTAAGGCGAGCGCTTAAGGCACTCAGCCGATTTTACTTTGACAACTAGCTCAAGGGTGCGCGGCACACCTCGGCTTTGGCTGTTGCCTGATACATGCAATTCGCGACCTATCTGAGCTAAGCTAAGCTAACTATTCATACATATACGAGTTGTTGAAACATATATGTGTACCAAGCATACATACCTCAACAACCCTTATATATATTTCGTATAGGATAATATTCTAAACTATTTCAAAAAAATAAAACCCTTCCACTTGCATGTGTAAGCGTGGATGCGTGCACGTGTGTGGAGGTGACATGAGTAATGTTGTCGCAGTGATGTAAGATTTTGTGTCACTGTATCGCGCGAGCAGCGTAATCAAGGGCTCCACGCCGAGGGAACGGACCTAGGCTTGAGCTGCTGCCGAGGGGGGCCTAGTCTGGTGTGCGGGAGCGAAATTTACCCCCAGACTACATAAATCAGTGATTATAGCACCGTATAAGAATAACCTAAGTATATCGACAATACGGGCATATTATATCTACGTAATAAAAGATTTAAGATATATTGTTCGATAATGTATAGCTTATAATTTGCATTACTTTATTATATAGTGTTAGTGAGCACTGAGTTTGATATATAGTAGGTTAAAGTTCCAAGTATGCCGCTGATGATAAATCCCATCCCATTCGATATACTATTTGTATTCATATATCTAATGTACACGTTACATGTTACAGTTGGCGTGCGTGTCGTAGTTACAAATGTTTTTGAAAAAGCTTTTCTGTAACGTACACACCCACTCACAATTTTACATTTCTTTAATACATTTTTTAAAAAGCGCGTGCGGAGCCGCGGGTAGTAGCTAGTATGCAACAGAAAGGTACTGAGGAAAACTAAGTACCCTCAAGAAAAATGTGTACGTTGTGCGTCTCAAGCACTGGATTTTTTTACTCGAGACACAATTTAACGTGAATATGAAAGTACATATTGATTAATATATCGAAGCCAATTCTGCTTACTCATGTAGTCTATTAAAAAAAAGGAAAAGCAGCTGGAAACCGTACAAATTGTTATACGAACGTTCATTTACACGGTTAGGAAACCCTTAATTGTTGATATCAGTTTCCAATCTAAGACAATGGGTGGAGCACACCCTCGTAGTCGAGTCAGCGAACTGCGACCAGGTGGGTACTCTACCGGTATCTTCACATCTGGTCAGACTTGAAAACTTAAGAATGTATAGTACTGGCGTTAAATTCCTTGTGAATATATATATATATATATATATATATATATCTCGCGTCATTCGAGTTTAAATATTTTTCTGCATATATTATATTTTTCTGCATAGAAAAATTCGATTTTTTTTCGAACTGACTACTCTATTAACCTGCTACGGCCTTTACAGCTTCACCGAACTACTAAGGCGAGCGCTTAAGGCACTCGACCGATTTTATGCAGACAACTAGCTGAAGGGTGCACGGCACAACTCGGCTTGTGCTTTTACCGAAGTCCCGTATCTGACCTAGCTAAACTATTCTAAGCTATTCATACATAAATATATTCGTGTGTGAATCATATAATTGAAATTGCATGATCCGGGACCGGGCAATTGATAATCAACAGCAAAATAATGATGCCTTAAAAAATCTGTTATCCATCGACTTTCTAACATGATCAAGATACATAAAACATTAAACTAATATATATTTTGTAGGTGGTAGAGCCACGTTGTATCTATTAGTAGTTTCAGCATGAATGGATCGGCTCACCCGGGGTAGTACCACCCTCTCACAGAAAACCGACGTGAAGTAACTGTGCTTGCATTATTGCGTTTCGTTCAGTCAGTGAGAGCGCCGGAGGCCCACCTCCCTTCTCGCTTTCCCTTCCCCCTATCCCTACCCCTACTACCTCCATACACAGGCTGGTAACGCACTTGTGGTTGTTGCTAGTGTCTAGGGACGGTGGTGATCACATAACATCAGGAGACCCACCTGTTCGTTTGCCTGTTTTAGATTTAAAAAAAAAACATAAAATTGAAGCGCTTGTTTTTAATGCCAAAACAACAGCTTTTTACATACATACGACTAATATAACAAATAAAAAGTTTTTGAAATTTTTGTTTTTCTGTCTGTTTTTATTCGGCTAATTTTCGTAACGTCCGGATCAATTTTGTCAGAACTTTCATTCCTAGCTTGTTGATAGTTGATATTTATTATAAGGAGTAACTTTTATTCTAGAAAAACAATTAGGGTTCCGTGCAAATGTAATAAACTATATATAACTGAAGAAACAGTGTCCAGTATCGCACACGTTTAACAATGTATATATTTTTCCCAAATTCGACACAAACAAGTTATAAAAATTATTTGATCATAATTACAATTTCGTTAAAATAATTTATACATAAAGCAAGAAAAGCAACATTGCACTCAAAGAGTAATAAATAAGATCAGTTAATAGATTTTATAGTCCGTCCTAAATATAAGTTACAACATTAATAGCTCTATGGTAACGGCGTCTTAATTTAGCCGCGAGGAAAGGCACCCTGCGTCGGAGGGTACAGACATAAATTGGCTTTTTTCCAATTAAACGAGCACCTGGAGCGAGCCTTACCCTTCCAGATATTACGAGATATTATTATACAATTAGTTTTGTTTACAATTATTACTAATTAACGTGAAGCTATGGAGAATGTGAAATATAAGTGAGCTGTAATTAACAAATGGTTAAAGTGAAATGTCACTTCAATATCTGCAGTATCGAACGCCAATATGTAGCACTGCATTTTTCGGAATTCGCTTGTATCTACTAATTTAAATTGGTGACATAAACATGATCCTGAGAAATGTTTTTGTAAACCTACCCGTGGACTTATCGAAGTTTGAATTCGCCAATACGTCATCTATGGAGTGGTATATTCGATACCTTCCTTTAGAAAAAAGGTTTATGGTCCTATAGTAGGTTTCTTACAGGCTCAAACGAAGTTATTATGATGTTATTCTTCTATCTTATGGATCTGAAAAAAAATGAATGAATATAAATTATCTATGGGGTGTAAGGGGTGTCGAATAACATCATAAGACTTAAGACACCCAAGCCAACCTCACCTGCACGTGGTGCACCCTGCTGAATAACGAACGAGGCAATGGTGAAAGCGGGGTTTTACATCCTGACTGGGTCGCAACCACCATATATATGGCGAAAAAGCGCGTCATAGTGATTCGCTTCTGCGGGGCGCGTTACGGGATCAGCCTGTGCATATTCAGCTTTTCGCAGGCCGGCATGGCATGACAGCGGTGACCGGTGATGGATAGTGTGTCACTCAGTGGTCCTCGTTGTTTTTGGATTGTACTGTGCTTACCATCAGGCACAGTGCAGTCATTTTGCCGTGCTACAATAAAATAAAAATAAAAACATTCTATATCAATACGCTAGTCTATAATAAAATATTGCTACACCGGAGCATTGAGTTGTAATTCCTCAGTATAATTTACCAACCTAAAGCGGCCAACTTTCTAAGCATTACATGCTTTGTTATGCGAAGTATGATGTTTTCTCGGTACAGAAAAATGGATATTACATAAGACAAAACACGCAGCTGACTGAAGTTATTAGGTTGGGGTTTTTGTATAAAATGTCATAAAAGTTTTAACAATTTCCCTTTTTCAATTTCACAAGAATCATAGCACGTATATTTTCTATTTTCAGTATTTTTTTATCAGACGTTCATAGTGCATTCATTAACAAAATGCGTCTTTCACCTTTGACTTGACGCATGCGGGAAGCATTCAACGGTTTACGCGACTATATTATTAATTATTGCAAAGCGGGATTACATCTGACATTTACTGACGATTAGTCGCCTTATAAATACTAGGCATTCATTTAGGATCGGAACATAGTAACACGAGCACTGCCTTTTTTACGTCAGTAATAAGTTTGGTGGTAGCATCCGTGGTTAAACACTGCACAGACTTTTTAAGTCTGTTTAAATATAATATTTTTAAATGTTTATATATATATTTTTAATATAACAATAAATAGATTAAATAGTTACCATCCGTATGGTTTCGAAATAGTAAGTGGATTTATCACAATTAATATTGAATATTTTTAATGAAACCGAACATTCACATTGAATGTTCTATTAGTTATAATTCTGACTACCAACTCGTCTCTAAAAATAATTGAATATGAATATTTTGCCACTCCTTTATCTTAAAGGCACCATATAGAACGGAATACAACAGCAGTGGTTTAATTCTAGTTCCATTGGTTACCACAGATACTACGGTTAGCTAGAATTAACATTACCAATAACTCTACCTGACGAAATTCCAAAAATCTTTAATTTGTACATGAATTAACTATGAACATGATGTTAATGAAACCCGCCCGCAACTTTGACTGCGTCTGTATCTTTAAAAATAATGACAACATATATTCTTCATCATATATGTTCGTGTAACTTTCTGGGTTTATGAAATGCAAGATGAGACAGCTCTCGGATCGCTGAATATTTCGAACTTACTTGACAGTTACCGATATATAATATTTTCGCCAATTTAAATAATATATTTATAAATTTTACTCTCTGTTTTATTCTGATGAATAACGTCGTTTATCAAACAACACCGCTTCCATCGAAAATTGGAATTTTTTAAATTAATTGAGCAAATACTCTCATGACACCTCAAACTAACTTCGCATTTCGAATGCTTCAACCAATGCTTTCACCCAACAAAAAAATATTATTTTTGTTTGTTGAGTTTATTGTCGCAATGGATACAAAATAGTGAATTACCAAACAAAACAATAATTTACATATGTTTATAAGAACAGTTATCGTAAAATTATACTAGCGTAATTCAGTATAATTTGATGTTGACGCCATCTATGGTTAGAACACTTATACGCACTTGTATCTCTGCACTGAGGAAAATTAATTACTCTCAAGAAACATATACGTAGACGGTGTTCGTCTCAAGCGACGGATTTTTATAACTGGAAACACAATTTACCGTGAACAGCGAAGTACAAATTAATTAATATTTTGTAGTCAATCCTGCTTATTCAAATCACTAATTACAGCATGAAAAGAAATGCGAGGTAATGCAATCAAGAAACAGTTCCTTCACTTTTCTTTCACTCTCCTGTAAAAAGAGGCAAATTGAAGCGCGGTGTTGTTTGTTAAGCGACAATAAGCTATATAACTGTTAAGTTTCATTAAAATCCATTTGTAGTCCGGTGAAGCTGTAAAGACCTTACCGGGTCAATAGCGTAGTCAGTTCGAGAAAAAAAAATTAAAATCCATTTAGTGTTTTTTGCGTGAAAAAGACAAAAACGCTCGCATCCATCGTCAAAAACTTTTCGTAGGACTGCTTAGAAAGCTAGTGTAGGTGCCTGAGTAATTAATTTCAATAAAATTTTGATGATGTGGTTCGGTAGTTATACTCTTTGTGTATGTTATATAGGAAGTATTTGAAAATGTCAGTAGTAAAATTCTGTGGTTATTCTGTGGGAAGCATTTGAAAAATTGACCTGAACTTTTGATTAAGGAAAACATCTCATAATACAATTATGATTGCATCAAGTTAAAGCATTTTCTATGTGCATTAGGTGAGTACCGATAAAAAAATTGGTCACGAAGAATTTCCTTTCAAAGGTTCCAGTAAAACGATACTCGATAAAAAACATAAAAACAGTTTCGGCGGTTTGTCATATGTATCGCAATAAAATGTGGTATGTCCAGCATTACCATCAGATATGTAAATTAGCCCTCGAACCGCCCATCTGCCACGCCACCTGGCTGAGGATCGCTGAATTAATTACGAAATGGTGGCACGCGCCGTGGCGTACCAATTTAACTGGACATTTTCGTCGTGTCATTATGTGACATAAACGATACAGTACATTAAATATAACAAAATTGTAATTTACCTTTTTCTAAATTATATCCAAAATTTTAATAAACCGGGTCAACTAAATATATACTCTTTGGTACCTACTTTATCTTTCCAGTTGAATTTCAGTAGTATTTGTAATATTTTGATTGCAATATAAGGTAGATTATAGACTGCAGCCGTGTTATTACAAAAAAGTTAAATACGTATTAAATACTTGGTTTAAAAAAGTTTCCTAATAAATGCAACGCGCTCGCCCGAGGCAAGTTCGCGTTATCCTTTTTCAAAGTCTAACCTAACGTAACTAAAGCGAGACAAAACAGCAAGATGGCGAATATTCAGCGACCGCGGTGCATTTAATATGACACCTTTTTAAAGCCAGGGTTCAATACGTATTTAAATTTTTTGAAATAACACCGCAGAGGTTTTGTCGGTACAGAAAAGCTTACGGCGGTTTTCTTTTATACTTTACAGGCTTCAGCATTTGACCCTAATCTTATCTAATGTTAAATGACGATGAATCGCGATGTGGTCTAAGGTAGCAAACACACTAAACCAGAGAGGGACTGGGTGTCATATGAAGCTCGGAGCACACTTCTAGGGACTTGGTGACAGTTTGTTTTACTCGAACTAAGTACGTTATTGGCCTAGCAAGGCCTTAACAGCTACACCGGACTACAACGCTTGGCGACAGATTTTCAACTTTAGGGAGGTAGCTAAAATCCCTACTAACTTTTGTAAAAATTAAAGAATGCAAATGTCAAATAAGCAGACATTACTGTATACATATGATGTATACAGCTATAGTTCAAATTAAACTGGTAATGTTAAAACAACGTCTTCTAAGTGCCATGACATTACCTCATATTGCCCCTGTGGCTGATACTCACCAGCGATAAGAACCTAAGGTGTGTATCATTATTTGTGCGGTACCCCTGAAGTAATTTAAATAACTGTGTAATTATTATTACAGTGTTTTAAAGGATGTACTTAACCCATTAATTTATGACTGGAAAATATTTGACTTTATTTAATTAATTACTACTGTTACTACTTATATTGTAATAATTAATAATGTTACTTATATACTTTATATAAATTTGATATTTTGTGTGTATTGCATAAACTCAAATAATATTTTAAGCTATATGATCAAAGTGTAACACGGGCTGTATTTTATTTTTCAAAATATACATTAACTCGAGAGAAAACGCAAGCAAAAGCTAGTGACATCTTATGCAAAAAGTTCTGATTAAAAGAAGTTATTTTTTTAACTATGCCCTTTTTGAAGTTATACTTCTTTTGGCGTGTTAGGGAAAATGATGAGAGTAAATTTTACGATGCGCGCGCACACCGTCACGAAAAACCGACACCCTCAAGTTATTACGATGAGCGCGCACACCGTCACAAAAAACCGACACCCTGAAGTTAGCTATAGTCAATATTTTGTTTCTTTGTGTTTGTTGTTTGTATTTAATAATAAGGTAATGTATAAGGTGAAAGATAAAATTTTTGAAAAGATTTTTATCTTGTTACGCCAAAGAAGTATAACTTCTAACGTGTGTACATAAGTACACACACACTTTTTTATAACTTAGTACGCTTTTTATAATTTGTTTTTTTAATATTTTCTTATAAATATTTCTTGTAATAAATACAGTTCTGTCAATGTTCTCGGTAGCTCTAAATATAGCTATTAGTTCGGGTTTGAGCGTATTACAGTCAAGAGTTTAATAAAAAACATAGTTAAAATATTATTAAGGGAATTTAAAATTGGCATCTATTTATCCTTGTCTCAATGTTATACATATAGTGTAATGTAATATATAGTGTAATAATAAATTTCTATGTTGTGCATCTATATTCAGAGCTTTGCGAAGACTGTACTTGAGAAAAATCGATATAGTGTAAAAATTCTCAGCCTTCAAAAGTCTATACATACCTAATTTCACAGCAGTAGGATGAATGGTACAAAGAACGTTGTGCTTTTGCATCAATACAATAATTTATATTTAAAAGACTAGAAAAAAAAACATCCCTCTAAAAAAAACGTGTACAATCTTTAATCTATAAAATTGAATTGGATTTTATTAATATTAAGAATTATTATAAATGCCAACGAATGTGTGTTCGCTTGTTACGCCTTAATTTCGCAACCGATCATCGCGACATTTTGCATTTACATTACCGGGAGTGCAAAAAAGATTTTTTTATTGTGGTAGAACTACGCTGAAACTATTACTGGTTTCAGCATGAATGGGTCGGCTCGCTGGGGGTAGTACCACCCTCTCATAGAAAACCGACGTGTAGTAACAGTGCTTGCATTGTTGCGTTTCGTTCGGTCAGTGAGAGCGCCGGAGGCCCACCTCCCTCCCCTCTCCTCATTCCTCTCCTCTCCTCTCCCTCCCCTAACCCTTCCCCCCAAAGGATGGCAACGCACTTGCGACTCCTCTGGTGTTGTTAGTTTCCATGGACGGTGGTGATCACTTAACATCAGGTGACCCAACTGTTCGTTTGCCATCTATGACATAAAAAAAGAGAACGTAAAGTGTAAGGAAAAAGATATTGTTTCGAGGGATAGATCCAATTAACATTAACAAAACCGCGAGCGAAAGCTAGCCTCTGATATTCCTAAGTCAGTTTTTCTTTACAAAGTTAAATTGCATTACATATGTGTTATTCCTTATAGAGACAAAATAATTCCACTGCTTTACTATTATACTTTGCGTTTAAAATCATTTTATAACCAATTTTATAACGACTCGAACAGAGCCGTTCAAATAATATAATATTGAAAGTTGTAAATAACGTGACATGCTGTGGGTAGACGTAAATGTCTCGGTTGTAAAAATGACATAAAATGCTGTAGATTGAGTAATGTACTGTGGGTAGATTGATGTGTAGCTAAAGGATAAATTAAAATAAACTTTTACAATCGATGGCATTTATGTTCTGTTCATCAAAGTCAAAGAATCGTCGTCAACCTCGAAGATAGTTTTACTTGCGCGTAATTTTTAACCTTTTATACCTAATAAAATATTTATTAAAATGATAAATTGAAAAGAGCAAAGTTAATCTATACTAAATTCCTAATGTAGCTAACATATTTAATTCAATAAATATTAATAATAAGTTGGTCGAAACAGCTTCGTAAATAACCCATTCTATTTTACAAATATGTGAAAGATACAAATGAATTAACTTTGGAAATAGGCATATACCATTGCGTAATCTTTTGTATATTTAAGATATAAAATTCTGTAGCGTTGTTTTAATGAGTTTTATAAATTTAGCGTTAACAATGCATGCATGTGATAAATATCTTTACGATTTGATTATCATGTAACCTTTCTGAAGAAATTCTTTAGATATTTGTGAAACGTAAACAGAAGCGGGTGGTAACTGTAGGTGGTATAGCCACGCTGAAGCTATTACTGGTATCATCATGAATGGGTCGGTTCGCCCGGGGTACTACCACCCGTCCCACAGAAAACTGACGTGAAGTAACAGTGCTTGTACTATTGCGTTTCGTTCGGTCAGTGAGAGCGCCGGAGGACCACCTTCACCCCCCACCCCCCCATGCTTAATACTGTTGTTGAATACTCTTATTTATTTCGTTTCATAATAATTATCTCACTGATAGGACTTTCCGCTTTAGAGTGGATGGGGAACTATCCCGGCCCCACCCGATACGCTCAGGTGTGCCACAGGGCTCCATACTCGCTCCCTCACTCTTCAATCTGTTCATCAGTGACCTACCTCGGTCTAAACGGGTCGAAGTAGGTTGCTATGCTGACGATACCGTTATTTACACTTCCAGCTTGCGGTCGGACTTTCTTAGGAAGCGCATCGAAAAGGCCGTTTTCACACTCGGTAAATGGTTTCGTCGTTGGCGCATAGAAGTTAATCCTGATAAGAGCGCCGCGATACCCTTCGATCCTTTACGACGTAGTAATAACCTCGAGCCCATCAGGCTGTACGGAACCGATATACCTTGGGCCGACGAGGTCAAATATCTCGGTGTTACATTAGATAAACATTTAAATTTCGAGTCACATATAGATAGAGTGCGAAACAAAGCCGCTATGGTCTTGGGTCGCCTCCATCTGTTGCTTTGTCATAGGAGTAAGATGTCCCTCAGACACAAGCTCACTTTGTATAAGACGTGTATCCGTCCCGTGATGACATATAGCAGTCCCGTTTTTGCGCATATGTCGAAAGATAATTTTCATAAGTTGCAGGTTCTTCAAAACCGCGTTTTACGTAAAGTGACCGGTGCCCCGTGGTACGTCCGGAGAGTTGATCTACATAGGGACCTAGAGATGCCTTCTATCTGGGCGTACGTAAAATCACTCACGATTAGTTATTTTGAAAAAGCCGCGAATCATCCCAGTCCGTTAGTGGTATCCGCCGCAAAATACGAACCCGTACCAAACGCTGCGCGTTGTAAAAGACGTCCGCGACATATTTTTACCGACCCTCCCGATGAAATGTATCAGGCAACAGCCAAAGCCGAGGTGTGCCGCGCACCCTTGAGTTAGTTGTCAAAATAAAATCGGCTGAGTGCCTCAAGCGCTCGCCTTAGTAGTCCGGTGAAGCTGTTAAGACCTTGCATGGTCAATAGTGTAGTCAGTTCGAAGAAAAAAAAAACATTTCATAATATTTGAAAATACAATACTAATTGATTTCCGATTTGCGTATTATTTGCAAGAATCATTGTAGTTTCGTTACTACAAATCAAACATTAGCCTTTTTCTTCATTTTATTTTTCGCATCCAATCCTCTAGATTTTTGCTACCACTGTCGAGTAAGTAATAATATAAGCATCTTGGAAAAATTTCAATGTTATGACAAGATGGTGGCCGTCTTGTTAGAAACTTTCAGGGAGGTTTTGTGGCGTCTCAGAATTCATGGTCCGTGGTATTATTTCCCACCCAGTTACTTGTGAACAATAACCGAGCTATCTTTATACATAAATTAGTTCTGTACGTCTGTATGTTATCGAACTCCTCCTAAACGGCTGGACCGACTTTCATGAAATTTTGTGTGCATGTTCGAATGGATCCGAGAATGGTTTAGATTCACAAATGGATCCGGTAGGTGGCGCTGCAGTTGTATTTTAGATTTATTTATTTTTATTATCAAGGCAGGACAACGTCCGCCGGGATCGCTGGTATTATGTAAAATGCTACCGATATTTAAAAATATAGAATCAAATAACAGAAAATTATGAATAAAATATAAAAGCCACTATATGACAGACGAAGATCCTACCAAAAAGTCCAAAAATGTTAGTGACTAGTTTTTCTATCGGCCATGGTGGTCCAATGTAACCGATTATTTTGAAATGTAATAAAAAAAAGTGTGTGTGTACTTATGTACACGCGTTAGAAGTTATACTTATTTGGCGTAACAAGGTAAAAATCTTTTCAAAAATTTTATCTTTCGCCTTATTCTACGTTTGTAGAAAAAACGACACTTACAATAGAAAAAAAGGTATTTAATACATTGAGAGTTTTAATACAAAGAAATACAAGTAACAAATACAAAGAAACAAAATGTTGACTATAGCTAACTTCAGGGTGTCGGTATTTCGTGACGGTGTGCGCGCGCATCGTAAAAATGTACTCTCATCGTTTTTCTCTAACGCGCCAAAAGAAGTATAACTTCAAATATTTAAATAAACACAAAATAACCATATTCATACAAGGAAATTATCATTTTCTATGCAAGTAAAGTAGTCGACAGCTGAATTAGACTTCGGACCAACATTTACATATAATGCATTGTCGATTGCGTGGATACAACACCAGTTTGATGCATTACAATAACTTCATTATTTATAGCACAGACCAATGCATCGCTCAGAATGTATTCATATATTGGCATTGTTTTTATTATTTTTACTTTCCAATAAATTCATTATATTCCGTGTTGATATTTCAGTGCACCGACTCGGATAAATTCATGTTAAGCGCTGTATAATGAATTTCATGATATAATAGAACCTTGGTCGTTGAAATTTCAAAGGCAAAGGAAAAATATCATGAAGCCCAAAGCAGTCTATGAGAATAAATGTCAAATTGATGTAACCTTCTTCGTAATATTAGTAGCTTACTAACCAGGTTTAATTAGAGCTTTTGCTAGCTGTTTCGCCGTGAAATTGGCGTCCTTCCTAGCGACATTTCGTAGAAAAGTATCCTGTCTAGGGATGATAACACGTTTTTTTTCTGGTGTGGCACTCTGTAACCACAAGTAAGGTTTTGATTAGTATTTAGAATGTTAGCAACCACGTCTGAAATAGCATTAGATTCTAACATGTCTTTAATTCTTATTTTAGCGTCTCGCCTTAAATGTCAGCGTTCCTTGACTTTATAAAGTGTGCAAGATTCGTTAGAATTTAAAAAGCATCTGGTTATTAATTAGATAAAAGTAATTTAATATTAGACAGAACTATCGTTGTAAAATCCAAATTAAAATGCCGGCACTATGTTTTATTTTCATTGATTATTGTAAATGAAACAAAAGAGGTTCAATTCCATATACAAACTTCTTCAAATAACCTATAGTTTTTCTTCTATTTTATTTTTGTCAACCAGTCTTCTAGTAGACTATTACTGCCATTGTGAAATGAGTCGTGTGAAATCGATATTACAAGTTTCTTGATATAATTTCAATGAACTAACAAGGTGATGGTCATCTTGTTAGAACTTTCCTAGGAGTTTTTGTGGCAAGTCAGAATCCATGATCTGTGGTATTATTTCCGATCCACTTCACTTGAGCACAATAACCAAACTATATTACGTAAAGCACCACCAACATTACACAATATAGAGCCAAATAACACAAGATTATGGATAAAATATATATACCATGGCATTCCAAGATCCCGCCAAAAACTCTCGCCAATAATGTTTAAACAAATCTTTTCAACGTGGAATGTCTCCAGAAAATATTGATGTATATGATCTGCAACATACATCATATTATGTTATCTGTGACGTTCCTAATACAAATATTATAAAAACACGTACAAAAAACTTTTGTTCCGAGAAAACAATGGAATACTCATACTTTTAGGCTCATAGAAAAATTACATATGACAAAGTACATCATTGATATTTTAGCGTGCCGTATCACGATCATGTTGAATTAATGTCTATTTGTTTGATAATAAATTATGTACATGATTCACACCGTTACACGACATCTCTTTTCATTATTAGGAAACATGTAGA
Organism: Antheraea pernyi; assembly: GCA_015888305.1. Classification (NCBI taxonomy): domain Eukaryota; kingdom Metazoa; phylum Arthropoda; class Insecta; order Lepidoptera; family Saturniidae; genus Antheraea; species Antheraea pernyi. Next base: position 740,938 of record MU158750.1, on the reverse strand, counting down.
CGTGAGCTCTGGGCACGTATTGTTTCTTAAGGGGATGGTTCTTAATTTATTTATTACTTTTCTCGAACTGACTACGCTATTGGCCTAGCAAGGCCTTAACAGCTTCACCAGACTACTAAGGCGAGCGCTTAAGACTCTCAGCCGATATTATTTTGGCAACTAGCTCAAGGGTGCACGGCACACCGCGGCTTGGGCTGTTGCTTAATTTATGGAATTCGTGACCTTACTGAGCTAACCTAAGCTACATATTCATACTTATGAGTTATTGAAATATATATGTGTACAAAGGTACGTATACCTCAATAATTCTTATTTGTATTTTATGTCAGAGAATTTTGCTAAACTGTTTTTGTTCGATAAGGGATTTATTACTACAAAGTCGTAAAAGTATGTTTGTTTATTTGGATATTTAGATTACATATTCATTTGTTTTTAAATCTATCAAGGAACTAATTTATTGGTATTCATCTGTTTGTATTGATGATTTATGTTATGATTTAATTCAATCCAAATTTAATTTAATCTTCATTTAATTTTCGTTGAATTTAAGAGATCATTGGAGTTATTACACCGATACTATAACTTCGTGATTTCAAATTAATTAATATTTATGCATGTTATATCCAATTATATTTAATTTTTTTAATACCTTTTAGTGAGAGATTGAAAAGATCTTTTACCCTTAAAATCTCCTCATAAAAATACTAACTTTTGCCCGCGGCTACGGTTGCGGTAATATACAAAGATTTCGTCTCTCAAACAATATTTAGTTCTGGATAAAAAGGTACCCTATATCCTTATCGGTACCCTGACAATACTAATCTAATACAAACTAATCGGTAGAGTAGTTAAGGCGGGAAAGTGTAACAAAGAAATAAACGAACGCAGACCCACATTTACAATATTAATAAGGATGTAGGACCTCTTCAATTACTTTGTGATGCACGTAAATTTGGTACAAGAATGAACCGAGGTCACAATAACAAAATTAATTTAATGTCGTGAGTACAAATATTAAATTTGATAATGAACCTGCACTTAACAATGTTGACGTTCGGCGCGTGCGCATCAACACGCATGTCCGCGCAGAGGGCGCCACTGATTGTATCAGCGCGGCGGGTGGGGCACATCTGCCGGAGTCATTACACACCCCTAGCTGTTGTTTTATTCAAATGATACACAATATCCTGATAACGAAATTATTGTTAACTAGGAACCGCCCGCGACGTTATCTGCATCCATATAACGCTAACGGTAAACATACAACGCACGCGTAGATAGTTTTCATTATAATAGTATGATTTAGATTTACTTCAGACTTATTGCTATATTTTGTCTAGTTTAAAAAAAATATATCTGTAGCCTACTGCAACCAACCCCCACTTCCCATGGATGTAATACGGCATATATGATTATTAATCTGTTAACAATTATAATGCTAAAATACATAATTTGTTATTATATCTACAAGTTATACAAATTTTGTAATAAAAATGGTTTTTTTTATTATGCTGCCAACAGTTTGTTATCCAGTGTATCATAATGTCTACATTCGTTTGTATGAGGCTTAAATCCTTATGATTTTGAGTTAAATGCCCAACGTAATCTTTATATATATATTTCTTGTGTGCGTATGTATGTCACTGAACTTCTCTTAAACGGCAGGACCGATGTTGATGAAATTCTGTGTGCGTGTTCGAGTGGATTCGAGAATGGTTTAGATTCGCAATTGGACCCGTTAGGTGGCGCTGTGGTTGTGTTTTAGGGTTTTTTATATTATCAAGACAAGACGACGTCCGCCAGGTCTACTAGTAAATATATAATCCTGTAGTACCTTCATTTACGTTTTCTAGACAGAGTTATCAACGCAAACATAGATACATTACGTAAAATATTTAATTATATGTGGCTGTACATAACTAAAATTTATAGTATATTACATACTTCAAACACGCGACGCAAATCGTATATTACGAAAATATTTTTTAAAGGTGTTTCATTTCGTTACTATTTAAAATTACACAATTTTTTTTTTGTTATTAAACTTATGATTTTGTTTGTTTAAAACGATGATATGTATTAAAATAAAAAAAAAGCTGAGACAGTCATAAGGACTGCAGATAGAAGTGAAAACTCAGAACAACGGAATTTAAACTGTGTTCTCTTTTGAATGTTTAATTTAATTACTTTTTTAATTATTTTTTTTTAAATTACATAATCTGTTTATTAAAAAATATTGTACATTTTACAAATATTTTTACAGTGGCAACCAAACTAGGCAGAGCCTGTATTTTGGTAGCCATTAAATTACTGTGTCAATTATTAAAATTTTGTAATTTGTTAATTGAATTTATTATTATCACTCTATGTTCCATATTTATTGGCACTCCGAATAATAATTACACTATACTTTTTATATAAATTATTAGTTCATAAAGCATCTTATGAGCTGCATGATCTCAATACAAAATAACAATATTAAATGTACACTGGCTCTTATACTACGCGTCGCTAATCTGACGCAAGTCGCGCAAGCGCAGTACGGCCGATCACGCTTACTAGCATGTCAGGACGTAAAATTACAAATTTATCTCCCGCCAAAAAATACCGTTCAACGCGCCTAAAGAAGTTTTATTTTCAAAAACAATTTCCTTGTTTGTTCTTTAAACGCTGTAAATTAATGCATACAAAATTTGAAATATAAGTTATTTCTTGTAACACAAGATTAAAACCGTATTGTCGTGTGTAGTCACGTTTCACAACCACCTAAAAGAATTGTGTTTCTATGAATAAGGATGTTCTATGTTACCAACATAACAGCGCCCTCTACGTAACCCGTTTATACTATCACAGCAAAAATGACGTAAGTGCCGTATAACCTTCTTGTTTAAAATACTTTTTGCCACTTTGATGAAAAAATACGGGTGCATTATATCTCGATCATTGTTAAGTATGGGGGCTGTAAACAATTCGATGGCTTCGGTTAATGAAATTTCGAAATTTATTGTTATTGAAGAAGATACTTGAAAGTTTGAAGATTCTTGAGTCTGAAAAAAAATCCGTACATTCTAGTATTCAGTGTAGTAAAAAAATCCATACGAGTTATACCTAACATTTTCTTAAACTATTGCAATCATTTCATTTCTAAAAGACAACTGGTATTTACCACTATATAATTAAAATGCATTAATATTCTTCTATGTATCACTTGATCAATCCATTTTTTTAATAAAATATTAAGTTATATATCAAACTTTAACAAGAAAGGAAAGGAACAAGTGAAGACTAGTTTTAGACAGAGAAAGCCCTCTATCGGCCGGTTTAAATCCGTCCGCTGCTATGATCCCGTCCCTGGATAAAGGTACGTATTGTTAGTTGAGTACTCATTTCAACCTATAAAAGTACTTCTTCCATCCCTTTTATGAAGTTGTTTCTAAGAATGCAATAATTTAGCGATCACTTACCTGCCTCTTGTTAAGGCGCCCACTTAGCAGGACGTAGACTAAGCAGAAAGGATCACGGATCTGCGATGGATCTTTGTGGTAGAAAGATTTTATGCTTTTCATTAAAAATTCTAAGGTGACAAAAATAGTTTTGCTATTTTACGATAGATGGCGTAACTAATACATGTCTTGTGTTATTGTCATGTGTAAGATATCATAGTTTTTAACATGCAATACATGTAACGTTATCTACGGGTCTCTTATTACGTATTTTCTTGTGCGTAAAGCGATGACATGGATAAAAAAATTGCAAAATTTCAAATTACATAAATAACAGCAATAATTAAGGAGTCGATAAACTTTAGCAAAATAGCGGTAATTCCAATAGAGTCATTAAACTTTTTCATGTTAACTAGAACAGCGATATTAACCACCTATGTTTCATGTCATTACCCTGATTCTACTTCACGAAACCAATTACAGTTTAAGTCTACGGAGTAATAACGAATTAATTTTAAAGGATATAATGTTATCACTAAAAAGTCCATTCGTAATTATTATCATAATATACGTGTGAACGAAATATGAACGCTTAGAGTAATTATATTAAAGAATTGTTATTGTTTTATACACCTGATGTGGAACTTAAAATAAATAAGGAACAATCTTTAGTTTATTCTCATAGAGTAGTGACACTTGTATTTTTAATTGCTAATAAATCGAAGAAACATAGTAAATTATTCGTACCGCATTAGACACAGGCTCTCCAAATATAATCTCTCCCATATTTCTCAGGACTACGAGGGTATTTTTGACGCAATTTCTCGGTTCGGGTACATCTCACAGCAGATGATAAATAATTAGCAAAACCATCAGGTAAATTCCACCCTTCTCGTCAACTGACAACAGATAACATCTCAACAGAGTCGCTGATTGATATAGCTTCAAAATAAACGCTGCGGTCAAAAAAAAAGGGCAGCCCATTTCACTTGTCGCCCGCATAAATCATTTGAAACAGTTTGGTTTGGTTATCTTTGACAAAAACATGACAGAAAAACCAGAGCCTCATGCCACAGCGTCAAATTTCAAACATCTGGAAAGCATCAAATGGTAAAAAAATATGCTATTTTGAAAACCGAAACGCAGGTAACAATCTTTGTGCAATTTTAGATAGTGAAGATAGAGGTCTGTCGTGCGCGTATTACTCAAAAAGTACTGGATAAATCTCGATCAATATTTTTGACGTGGTAACGTCTTATAAATCGATGAACGACTCATTGTCACGTTCCGCCTCAGCGCTCGGTGCAAGCGAGAGCGTGTAACAAGCGATAGAGAGGCACGATCCGCCTAAGTGTTCGGCTTGTGACGCATCTGTCTTTCTTCAACTCCATCGGTCGATGTGTTTTCTTATGACTTTATCACATAAAATTATCGTCCGTAAACAGATTTTACAGACAGCCAATTTTTTAGTTTTATTTCTTAGATATTTGTGTTTTTGTTGCTGTGGAGATGTGGCGCAAGCGGTGTGGTACGCATGCACAGGACAACGCAGACGAAGTCACGGATATCAGCTTATATTTTATAACTATATATCACGTTTTATAATATTTATAAATTAGTTCGAATGACAAATTAAATTTTATTAATCTTTATATCAATGTTTGTATGTTTGTCCTCTAAGCACACCGAAACCACTGATCAATTTTTCTAAAGTCCCCAGTTATCATAATTATTAAATTCCATTTGTATCAATGTAATTGTTTAGGAATCTATGTAGCTCTGACGTGGATACCAGGACATAGTGAGATCCAGGGTAATGAAGCTGTTGATCTTCTTCCTAAAGAAGCTCACTAGACTGGATATTATATATAAAACCTATCAATATAAAGTATATAAAACCTATGTTTAGGATTTATCCTCTCTAAACAAAAACTGATTTCTTTACATCATGGAACTCAAACTGGAATGTATCCAACCAAATTAAAGGCAAACCTTATGCTTCCATTTAGGATAACATTCCTGGTAAGCCATAGATTTATAGATTTCGTGACTGTTGTAAGTTTACTGCGTCTACTATCTGTAGACTGAGGATCTATCTGTTCATCTGTGCTCTCCAGTGCATCTTGCAAAGTTCAGAATCAACGACAACTCAATATGTGAATGTGGGTCGGCTGGAGGCACTCTAGATCACATTTTTTTCATTTACCCCATTTTAATATTTCATTGTATGATATTTTACCTAACAATATACTACGTCCGTCTGATTTTAACGAAGGCATAAAGGAATGTATTTTCTCATTTTGCCAATACTCTAATTTTATGTGTTTTAACATAATTAAACTTCAACATAACACAATAACTAACAGTAATTATTATTGTTACTAATGCTGTGTTGCTTACGTTTTTTTTCTTCTGCACATAAAATGTATTGTTAATAATAAAGGACGCAGACAAAGTCGCTGATGTGAGCTAGTACTTTCATAAATGTAGAAAGATCTTGGACACTTAATATATATAATAATGTCTAATAAAATACCTAAGATCTTCCCCTTTCTATTTTGAAAACTAATCATCGACATTGAAAACTATTTGGAACATTATCATACGGATAAACGAGGATGATATGGTGGCGCTATAGTACTTAAAGAGGTTTTTGTGACAATCCAGAATACGTGTTTCTTATTCTTATGTCTATTTATTTTCATTTCACATAACAATTAATCTATATTTCACAAGATGCACTCTTACATCATATTATAGAGTTAAAAATATTTCAAGGTCATAAATAAAGAAAAACCATTGCATCTCAGAATAAGAAATTTACAGTTGTACTGTAAGGGGTGTCGAATAACATCATAAGACTTGAGACATCCAAGCCAACTTCACCTGCACGTGGTGCACCCTGCTGAATAACGAACGAGGCAATGGCGATAGCGGTGTGGTAGGGGTTTACAGACTGACTGAGTCGCAACCACCATATGGCGAAACAGCCCCTCATAATGATTCGCTTCTGCGAGTCGCGTTTCGGGATCAGCCTGTGCATATCCAGCTTTTCGCAGTCCGGTATGACAGCCGCGACCGGTTATGGATAGTGTGTCGTCACTCGATGGTCGTCATTGTACCGTGCACATCAGGAATAGTGCAGTGATTTTGCCGTGCTAAAAAAAAAATCCGCTTGTAATTTTAAATAAAGGTCTTTTGTATAGACAAAAAATTTATGTCTCATTTAAATTTTGCAATTCAGGTATAATTGTTTAAAAATAAATAATATTCTCTTTCAATAGCTAATCGAAATTTAAACAATAAACGGAGATAAGTAATTTAACATAATCGGCGAACGATATCGAGGGAGATAGTGTCAATGAAAAAAGTATAAAGTTTTATTTTTATGGCGCATTTCACTTTCAATTAGTATTGTTCCGATTGACGTGATATTATCGCTGTGGGACGAACTTATTGTATGGGGGCTATTATCCGTTGTAATGTTCGATGCGTTCTGTATGTTTCCTCTTCATTTTGGTAATAAAGGCATGTCATTTTATCCTACGGTCCTTGTCAATCTTTTCGGCCGTTATGAATATAGCCGTAAGTTCGGGCCACACTATTTTCACTTCTCAGAATCGGATTTGTATGGAAAAGGCTCGTCTATTTTTGGTTATCAACCCACTCTCTAGATGGCACTGTTATATAATTTTTTGGCAAGTTTGATAACAAAAGATGGTGGATGACAATTAATTTTGACATTTCAAACTGACAACTTTCAACTATTTGTTTTCATTCTCTTTGTTTACGTATTTCTTACGAGAGTGTGCTCCCTTAAATTTTTTTGTTTCCAACAAACAATTTTATCTATGTCCGGTTCTACTTATAAACATTGACTCCTGCATATACATACTTGGATTTAGATATGCCTTACGATGAATATATTCATTACAAATAAAAATGATTAATAACTTGTATACGATTTACGCAGTACCGCTGTATGCTGTATACATAGCTATAAATTTACATTTATAACCAACAATGTTAGTTCGAAACTCATACTATAGAGGCGCTGATTGGAAAGAACGAGTGCGACCTCTATTTATATAACGTACTCTGTGGTTCGGGCTTGCGCATGACATCGTCTTGACCTTATTACAAAACAAAGTTGAAATATTCTTATAGGAATCTGAAATTGGCCTTACTGTTACATACATATATGTAATGTCATACGTAAATATATCTACATATGTGTTCTGTGCATCTATATTCAGACCGGTGAAAAAATTTGGCGCAGTATATAGGTACTTATCAAAATTAGAAACAGATTTTATTTTAAGATTATTATTTTGTAGGTGGTAGAGCTACGCTGAAGCTTTTTCTGGTTTCAGCATGAATGGATCGGCTCGCCCGTACCACTCTCTCACAGAAAACCGACGTGAACAGTGATTGCATTGTTGCGTTTCGTTCGGTCAATGAGAGCGCCGGAGACCCTCCTCACCTCCCCTCACCCTCTCCCCTCATCCCTCTCCCGCCCCCTCCCCCTCCTCCCCCAAACACAGACTGGCAACGCACTTGCGACTCCCGTGGTGTTTGCAAGTGTCTTTGAACGGTGGTTATCAATTAAAATCAGGTGACCCACTTGTTCGTTTGCCTCCTATGATATAAAAACAAAAAACAGGCCAGGCATTGATTCCAATCTCACCTGAAGTTATATGTTAATGCTTAGAATACTGATAATCATTTTACAGTAAGCCTTAACCAATGAAGTTCCTACCGTTATCTGATTCCGTCATGTTGCGGTTTTTATTTGCTATTTATAACAATAACATAGAGAGAATAATAAGCATTTCGAGATGTCACAAAACTCCCTGAAAATTTTAAGGGCTAGAAAATGTTGTTAAATCATTGACGTCACCCAAATTTACTTACCTCTAAAATATGAAATACTTGCTATTGCTGAGGAGTTCATTCGTGTTAATGCATATTTTACTTAACCCTAGGGAATACTTGTAGCCCGGTGAAGCTGTTAAGGCCTTACTAGGCCAATAGCGTAGTCATTTCGAAAAAAAAAAACTGGGAATACAATAAACTTTTTTTCTAAGTGATACGTACTCTATTTTCTTTTCTGCAGCTCTGACAATAAGCATGCAATATTTCATGAGTATCGGCTGTATATTATAGTTAATGTGTGGAAACGTAACAAATAAAGTACTGAACAATACAAATAACAAAGAAACTCAAACCGCACTTATAAAATTAGTAAGGATTTAATCACTTGGTATTGCTAGTAATCACTCTTCAGTCGTCGTAAGATTCGCGGTGGTTCAGTCGTTTGATTTAAGGAATGAAAATTCGATCTCCGCAGATTTGGACCAGGGTACTAGCAAATTTGGTGGCAAATATAGATGCTGATTTATCGGAGTTTGAATTCGCCAAGACGTCGTGAGCTGGCATGGTGATAACCTTACACTCCTACGGGAAGAGGCCTACTGCTTTTTTTTTTTTCGAACTGACTACTTATTGACCAGGCAAGATCTTAACAGCTTCACCGGACTACTAAGGCGAGCGCTTAAGGCACTCAGCCGATTTTATTTTGACATGGCCTACGGCTCTACAGTGACATCTCTTAGAGGCTGATATGAGGCTTATTCAATAAAAATAAAAGTTACCAAAGTAAAAAAGGAGTCCTGCTATAATGCAGCCTTCTTATCAATATGGCTTCTTCTTCAGTCACCTCCTTCTGCGATCGAATAGACTACCACAGAATCCTAATCTAATTGTTGTTTTCTAATTTCTACTTACCTCTTTTAGCAGTTCCCCTATGTATTATAATAATCTATAAGACATTATAAGGTACAGAAAAAAATCCCACGAACATACAATATATCGGAAAATCTATCCATCACTCGCTGAATATAAAGTAGGTATGCAGTGTATCAAATGACAATTTCCCATAGGAATAGAACTCGATATTTCCTAACTGTATCAGATGACTGGATAGCTCATATAAATGTTATTGAACTCAATTCCTACCTATATACCTAGGCTACAGATATAAACTTTCTATGCATTTCAGTAATATGTTTTTTTTTTGTCGTAGCACGTCAAAGTGACTGTACTGTGCCTGATGGTGAGCACAGTATAATCTAATAAACAATGGCGACTACCGAGAGATACGCTATCCCTCACCGGTCGCCGCTGTCATGTCGGCCTGCATAAATGTCTCTTCACGTTACGCTTGAAGGACCCCATATCATAGGAACGAGGGATCACACTGGCGGGGAGATTGTTCCACAGCTTCACGGTACGGCATAGATAAGAAGTTGCGAACTTTTTAGTTCGTACTCAGATAGGATTTACCGTAAAACTATGACTCCGAAGCCCAGCGCGCGTGTTTCGAGTAGAAGGAGAAGAAGGTATTAAATTAAATAGCTCTTCAGAACACTCACCATGATACAGACGGTAGAACACGCTCAGTGAGGCAATGTCTCTGCGCAACTGAAGCGGCTCTATACATTGTGTAATGTCCGAATCATTAACAATGCGGACAGTCCGTCTCTGCAACCTGTCCAGGGCATCTAGTAGGTATTTGGCGGAACCGTCCCAGATGTGCGAACAATATTCCACACAAGGCAGAACTTGTACCTTATAAAGGATATTATGTTTATTTAAAGTCAAACTTCTGATGGCACGGTAGGGAAACATTAAGAGTTACGGGTTAAATGTATTTGTGTGTATGTATAAATGTATGCCTGGGTCAAGTAGTATACCAAAATGAGTTAATGCATAGTTCAGTATTTATACTGCTGGACTTCGTATAGTATGTAGCTTGTGAGTATTCTCACATACATTATCACATATAATTTGATAAGTTTCACTTCCTTCGTGTGTACACACTGATACATGCACATGCTGAGACTAGCTTTTGGCAACGTCTTGGCTCGCTATTACATAGTTTTGATCTCATTTGATTGATATGACGTTTTGCATATACATTTTCAGGGATATTCAAAAGGGCGTAAAGGGATATTAAAAAGAAGTACTATACTCAAGGGAAGGGTCAAATTGACATTAACGCAAGCAGAGACGTGCTTAAAGCTAGTTGACAATAACATCGATCTGCATTCTTAAATCTATATGTGGATAACAAATAATGGATAACAAGCCTCACCTTCATTAATATAAAAAAAGCATGATGGAAACATTGGAACAAAAAGAAAATAGTTATTCCTCATGTGATGCATTATTGGTACACATTATCAGGTATCAGGCTGGTGATATCAGAACGTGCTATTTATCAAGTAAACATTACGCAACGACCAACAATTTTTACACGAGTTTCACACTTAAAACCAAGACACGAACAAGGAAGCTTCACTTTATTTCCGTCTTATTGTTACAAATAGCAATACGATATAAAATATCAAATTACCCAATAGCAGAATAACAGATAACGGTTGATAACAACATAGGTGGTATAGCCACGCTGAAGCTATTACTGGTTTTAGCATTAATGGGTCACCACGCCCGGGGGTAGTACCACCCGACGTACAGAAACATCCACGTGAAGTAACAGTGCATTGTTGCGTTTCGATCGATCAGTCAGAGTGCCGGAGGCCCACCTTCTCTCCTCCCTAGCCCTGTTCTTAAACACAGACTGGCAACGCACTTGCGACTCCCCTGGTGTTGCTAGAATCTATGTACGGCGGTAATCACTTAACATCAGATGATGACCCAACTCTTCGTTTGCCTCCTGTGATATACATTTTTTTTACGCAATAGCAGAATAACAGACAACGGTTGATAACAACACCTTTTTTATATAACAACAGCGTTATTCGTTATTATGAAAAGCTATTATTACTATTTTAGTATTTGTAGCAGTTACATTAAAATCAGTTACCAAGCACACAGCGTATTCGCACTTAGAGAGCATATGTGATGAAATTGTGGTCATAGCTGGATTAATACAAGTGCTATACAAGGACAAATTCAACTAGGCGTCAGGATACGCGTGTTTACAGACCGTGACGCATTGATTGCATCCCATCGCATGCATTCCATACTTCCCACGGTACCGCAGGATACGTTCCTCTATTTTGCATCCTTGTTTTATATTAAGATAATTTGATTGAAATTTTAATCACAGAAATTTGTTTCTTTTACCTCCACCTTACTTGGTATGAAACGGCGATGTGGCCATAAACAATATACTAGGTTTAGCTAAATCAACAGTCAAATCCACTTTCAGTTTCAGGTTGGTTACTAGCCAGAAAGGTATTTGAAAATGCCGTTTTACTGCGCTACGGCTTCGGATTCCTTTCACAGAAAGTTTAAGGTTTCAATCAATGCAATGCCCAAATCCTCCTATAAGTGAGCTATCATTGAAAATAGTTATTACTTGATCTTGCATTTCTTTTATGTCATAGCAGACAAACGAACAGGTGGGTCACCTGATGTTAAGTGATCACCACAGTCCATAGACACTTGAAACATCATAAGAGTTACAAGTGCATTGCCAGCCTGTGTTTGGGGGAGGGGGGAGAGGGAACGGAAAGTGGGGGAAAAGGGAAGTAGGCCTCCGGCGTTGTCACTGACCTAACGAAAGAGCAACAATGCAAGCACTGTTGCTACACGTCGGTGTTTCTGTGGGTCGGGTGGTACTACCCCAGACGAGCTGACCCATTCATGCCGAAACCAGTAATAGCTTCAGCGTGGCCCTACCACCTACATTTAATTCTTTAACCTTTAATTCTTGTTTGGTAATAATATTTTATATTATATTTATGATAGCCGAGTCATTTTTTTCAGATGTCTGCTATAAATTGTCAACGTAAATAGATTACAACAGAAACACTTTATTTAATTTAGGCACTAAGAAGGCACTTATGAATGTCAAAGCTACCACCGGTTCGGAAAACAACCCAGTCATCGAGAAAAACCGGCAAGAAACTCGATCTGGTTTATTTAAATAGATTTATAATGATCATCTATTCGCACGGACTAAACAACCACAGTGCCATCTCACGCCTCCTGGACGGGGTAGAGGGACTGCCTACAGCACTGCCTCTTCTCCTCCGGCAGGTTTTGGCTCCTCAAAAGGGGCCTCATGTGCAGTCTGAGATAGTAGACCCCTTAGTCCAAAATATGCCTAATATAACAACTCTACTGGGAGTGTAATAATGAAATGCTTCTGTACACTTGTCAAACAAATGAATTCCATAAAATAAAAAGTTGAGGGAAATGACAAATGGTATATAATGATTTTATTTCATTTATGTTCAATTATAAATCACAATAATCTATATACACGGTGTTACTGCAGATTTATCTTTTATTTAATGATCCAATAAAATTATAACATAGAAATTTATATCATCACTCCATTTTCTAGATTGTAATTGTAATAAATTCATTCGTTATTCAATCGGTAAAAAATGATAACCGATAAACTTATGATTGACGAAATTGAATTTAAATTTTATTAATTGAAAATGTACGCAGAAGAAAAAGAGTTAAGAATATCGTCCTCTTGTGTTTATTTTTCTACCTGACGAGGTTAAGTATTATGATTAAAAAAGTGTTTACCATCAACGAGTTAAATACCTTTATTTATAAGCGTCTATTCGTCATATTTTACGTTCCTTACGTCTACAATGTACAATATTTGTACAAAACTAATGTCCAAACCAAAACTAAACTGTCAAATTTTGGTCACCGGATGAAACTAGTTCCCACTTCCCACTTCGTTGGGCGGCAATCGGCACCACCCAGCTCTTAAACTCAATCATATATCTCTTATCGTTAAGGCAACGTTCGTAAGAAACGTTTTCATCCGACCGTTTATGCTCCGACTTTGCAAATCCGACTACCACAAAAAAGTCTTTACACTTTTCGGGTTAATATATAGCCTATGACACTCACAAATAACGTGGCTTTCTATTGGTAAAATACTTTTCAAAATTGCTTTAGTAGATGCAAATATTACCGCCTACAACTTCACTAACTCACAAACTTTACCTCTTTATAATATTAGTATACTCGTATATATAATAATACGAGATGTTACAGCCTTTTGATTCTAAAATGTAATAAAAGTTAGTAATTGAAGTCAACCGATTTGGTAACTGAATCATACAATTAAGAGTTACGAATACATCCCGAGCTACGGGAAAGGGATGTGAAATACAGTTAAACCGCTTGAACGAGTTCTGACAATACGAGAAAACAAATGAGTCACGCGCGTATTCAAATCCGCCGACACCCCTATGACGATTTCTGATAACTGGCGACTTCCTACGTACCGGGGGATCGTTTGAGAATCACATCGTCGAAAACATGAATCTCATGCATATTAATGAAGGGGAAATCCTGCAGTCACAGTTCGGGAAGCGCGACAATCTTGTAAAAAAGAGCGTATTGTATCAGAACGTACAATACATTTCGGTCACTTATTCGCCTATATACGTAGAATTGTTTGTTTTTGTGCGTGCATCATGCAAAAACTACTGTATAGATTGCGATCAATTTTATTAGCTTTTTTATTAGATACTTGATCCTTATAAAAAAAAAATTACGATTGCGTTTTTTTAATATGAAGTTATTAAAGATTGAAGAAAGTACAATTTTTATAACTCTCTATTTCTTCACGGGGAAACCGCTCCAGGGCTACGCCCTATGCGGTGACCGTTGTTTCGGTGTCTGAATTATTCAGGCACGTTTATTTTCAGGTTGCATAGATATGCTTCCTCTGTTAGGTTTTAGTGGTATAGCTTCCTGTATCCTACACTGTATCTGTGGATTAGGGAGCGCACCTGAGGTTTCAAGGTCACCCTTTTCTTGTAGTAGCCGCGGGCTTCGGACCCACTTTTGGGTCGTTATGGTGGTCTTAAGTGCTTGATGTCGTGGAGGTGGACATGTGAGGACTCATCTGCTTTTTTGAACATCCTGGCTATCATTCTTTGGCTTATTGGGCTCGTAATCTGCGTTTAAGGATACGGCTTTAGGAGTTAAAAATTGTCAAGCACCCTACAGGCAATGATAATATAACTCACCTTTTTATTTATTATATTATTGCCTATAGGAGTGTTCCGGCAGCTGCACTTCTCAATCCAATGAAACGGGGTGGTAACCACCACACCCACATGAGTCAGGGTACATAGCTTAGGTAGTGGACTGTATATAAATTGGCTGGAGGTATCTACCCCTAGAAAAATGTATGCCGAAAGGATTTTCTTTATAATCGGGATAAAAGCTCACTTACTTGATATAATGTCTTCTCCGTCGCCGTTGCCGTTGCTGAGAGCACCAGTTTTCCAAGATGTACACACACAAAGCACAAAACAAAATTCCGGTCCACCGTGTCGCTATCATCTCCGCTTGCCCGTTGAGAAACAATGTGTCAAAAATGAATTTTGACTACCCCTAACCAATTTATGCCCGAACAGCCTTTAAGAGACAGACCTCTTCCAAATTTAGCGTATTTATCTTCTTAAATCACATCGCCATTTACCATCGAAGAAAATAAGAAGTCTATAAAAAAACATTATATACGAAATACTTAGATTCCTGTTTAAAACTAATGATAAATACGCTATATACACGTTAGAACCTTGGAAAGAATATTAACGCAACAAGAAACCTAGACTTAAGAAGTAATTAATTAAAAGAAATGAATGAGAAGTATCGTATCGTTTTTGACACTGACATGTCATTTTATTTGCATTTATTTTTCTATTATAGTTTTCCTATTTTATATTTTTATAATGATTTATTATATCTAATATTGTATTACTATTAGTGAGAAAACTCTGAAACCACGAACCTTAAAAAAAAACCAGAAAATGCAGTTTAAGTTGGATAGTTTTCCGTTACATAAAAATGGCAATATAACAAGCAAACCATAATCTTCAAGAACTTCGTTTTTAACCGGAACAAACAATTGTAAGGCTAAAAGAGCCCATCATACTTCGCAACTATATAATAATAATCACAAATACAGTGGTACAACAAAATAATCCCAAGGAGGGTTGATGTCAGGCAGGCGGCCGATCGTAAAAATTAAGCCAAATCATATACCACAACATGAGAAACATGTTGTACCGACCCTACTTATGTGGGATAAGGGTAAGAAGAAGAAGAAGAATGAGAAGTATCGTTATAATTTGTATCAATTTGTAAAAGGGTAGACGTCTGCCGTTTGTACACGCATTGCTCTAAAACTAATAGGCAAATTCCCATGTTTTTGTGTTACACCTCTGATAGCTTAAGGCTATTATAGGGTGGATCAATATGTGAACGATTGTGACGACTGTAAATGACGCGCCTCTTTGTGCATCCACTAAAAACGAATATAACTATGTTTTGTAAGAATATATAACATGAAGAGATACACCAGATCGAGTTTCATGCCGATTCTTCTCGATGACTGGGTTGTTTGTCCGAACCGGTGGTAGCTGTGACGTTCATAAGCGCCTTCTCAGGGCCTAAATTGAATAAAGAATTGTCTGATTTTGATTTTTTGCTTTTAAATTAAAAAATAACTATTACAATAACTTCATCTATAGATACTAGTATTATAAAGCTTGAGGGTTTGTTTGTTTAGTTGAACGTGCTAATCTCAGGGACTACTGGTCCGCTTTGAAAAATGTTTTCAGTGTTAGATAGCTCATTTATCGAGGAAGGCTATGGGTTATATAGGCTATAAATCATCACGCTAAAACTACTAGGAACGGAACACTAATGAATAAAGTTACAAAATAGTTTTTTTTCTTTCGAGAGCTTCCGTTGCGTGTTAGCCCAAAATAACTATTCGGTACAATATAAAATTATTGAAATTTTAAGAAACTAAGAATTTTATGGGCACTACGCGGTTAGCGTAGTGTTTTTTTTTGGCATAGACAAGTGGAACAAACGATGTGGTGCTTATATTTTCTTTTGTGTACATAAAAAAGTAAACAACTCATACGAAGTCGGGAGTTATCAGCTACTTTATTATATAAAATTGCATACGGTTATATAAATTTAACATATTTTAGACATTAGTGATTTCCCTCCTACCAGGATACCAATGGTACTAAGGGTGCATTTGTGATGAGCTATATGGTCATCAAACTTGCATGACGAATTTCCGGGATATGCCCTAATTAACTATAATACATACATATATGTTGGCAAGCATTAATATATTGATGCATATTGCTTGCCATTTATATGGTCGCGTAAGGAACATCAAATGTGTGTTTGTTGAATCACAAACGAGAAAAGGCTTACCTAGTGTAATGCAGTTTAAAAAACTTTGATTTTTTTTAAATATTATTGGAGGCAAACGAACAGACGGTAAGTGACAGACCTGATGGTAAGTGATCACCACCGTCCATAGACATTAGCAACACCAGGGGAGTCGCAAGTGCGTTACCAGCCTGTGTTAGGGGGTAGGGAGGAGTGGGGAAAGGGGGACGGTGGAAGAGGAGATGGATCTCCGGCGCTCCCACTGACCGATCGAAATGCAACAATGCAAGCACTGTTAGTTCATGTCGGTTTTCTGCGAGAGGGTGGTACTACCCCGGGCGAGCCGACCCATTCATGCTGAAACCAGTAGTAGCTTCAGCGTGGCTCTACCACCTACAAGTAGAAAGTCACAATTACGTGTTGATTAGTTCTAGCAATTTACAGGGCAATAGAAAGTTATCATGTAATTGAATTAAAACTATTGCAATACAACAAAAAAAGCCCCTGTTTATTGTTAGTCCCAATCTGTATTTATGTATTATGCGTGTATGATACATAAAGTATATTTTTTAGTCCGGTGAAGCTGTTAAGACCTTTTTGGGTCAATAGCGTAGTCAGTTCGAAAAAAAAAAAGATTTTTTGGGTGGGGCAGTAAGAGCAGGCACCTTTATCGTTGGAGCTACAGAAGTACGTACTAAGGTGATCGTTTTCTTAGACATTTCGACCTCCTTTACAGGCAAAAAAAACAGTCAGCGAGAAGAAATGTTGTACTTCACACAAAATAGTATTTGATGTCAATCAAACTCTGAAGCTGTTTGAACTGATTTTTATAATTGTATTTGGTGGAACGCATAAATAATTGTAATACAGGGTGGGATTCGAACCCATGGCATAGAGCACAAGGGCGCGGTGCGGTGACGCAACGGAACCGCGAACGGCTAGATTTTTTCCTCAAAAAAATATAATAGAAATTGTAATTGGAAATTCGACACTTCGCACCTGACTCCAATATGTTTCGGTTTTTAATTATAAATTATCCCTAAAACACAATATTTATTCCTTATAAAGATCAATCATAAAAAGGATTAATTGTATTAAAATCAAGTTTGAATACTACGGTACATGTACTGTTCTATAAAAATGTATTTGTTTTACAATTATGGTAATCTTAATGAACAACTTTGTAAATACGAAGTCGGCAACAAGCGAACGATCATCGTACAGGTGTATAATTATAGCAATAGTAATATAATCTGTTCCTTGTTGTGATAACTTGGCCCTCAGTTCCACTCCGGCGACTTCAACGGTCGCGTCAAAGACGCAGATAAATTTGGATAGTTCGTAATTTATATAACGGAAATAAACTTTACGTCGGTTTCCCACTTATTTTGCTTGCTTTAATGTCCTCACAAATGTAATGATTTCTATTTACGTAAACGTATAAAATGTATAACTTCAATACATATTTGTAATACTAAAATACACGAACTCCATTATAATAGGATAATTGGAAAAAATTGAAGTCACTTACTTGTAAAACTAAAAATATTAATGTTTATTGTTAAATATAACATGTAATTGTTGCCGGTATTATATTTACTCAAGTTAGTTCCTTAGTGAAAGTCAAATATTTTAGAACATGTGCGGTTAAAAAGAGTAGTACCCGTAATTAACAAAAGGAAGAAAATAAAAAACAATGTATTTTTAATTATCATATTTTGTGTAGATATATAATCGATGATATAATAGCATAGACCCTTTTTCAAAACAAAATAGAAAACTAAGCACAAAATTTACAACATAAAAAAGTAAGGGAATTCCGATCCGGCGTTTCTATTATCCAATATAAACAGAAGGCGTAATGCGGGCGTAAACATTTTCGGCGTGAATTATGTTTAACGGTTACCTAACACGTTTACTTAACGGTGCTATTAACGGTGCTAACCCGCTATTACATAAATGGTAATACTCTTAATCTCACAATAAAGATTCATTTCGGGCGTAAAACGAATAAACACCTCCTACACGGTTAACTTAATTCGGTTCATATGAATTGTTTGCTATTATGTACCTTTTACGCGTTCATTTTTCCTCGTACATGTCAAAGGTCACATACGTTAGAAGTACATGATAAAGTTACAACTCAGAGTTCAGACGGTTCAGTAGTATTAATTGTTCGGTAAAGGAAAACATCGCGATGGCAAAGTGCTTGTAGTAAGGCATTTTCTAATACCTAGAACCATGCTCCGAGTTGCATTTGAAAGCCAGTCCCGCTAGGTTTCTTGTAGATCTTTCTAGACAACATCGTTATTTAATATCAGATAAGATTTTGGACAAACGATAACTCTATTAAGTATAAATAAAAAAACATGAGCACGTTAGTTAGGTAAATAATGCCCGTGAGCTACTGAGTTAGCATGTTTCTACAAGTTTTTCTTTATTTTTTTTTACAATTTTTTTTTTATAGTAGCACGGCAAAATGACTGCCCCATGCCTGATGCACAGTAAGCTTCATGTAACCATAGTACAATCCAAAAACAATGGCGACCACCGAGTGACACACTATCCATCGCTGGTCGCCGCTGTCATACCAGCCTGCAAAAAGCTGGATATGCACAGGCTACTCCCGAAACGCGATCCGCAGAAGCGAATCATATGACGGACTTTTTCGCCGTGTACATGGTGGTTGCGACCCAGTCTATAAAACTCTACCACCCCGCTTTCGCCATTGCCTCGTTCGCTAATCAGCAGGGTGTACCATGTGCAGATTAGGCTGGCTTGGGTGTTTCAAGTCTTATGATGTTATTCGACACCCCTAACACCCCAAAATTACAATCCCAACCTTACATGTTTGCGTTTGATCACAATTTCATCTGATCTTAAATGACGACATGATCTTAGATAGTAAACACGCTAAACCTGGGTCTCATAGGCAGCTACCAGAACTCACCAACAGCCGGGTGCTTGGTAACGTCTTTTCAACTTTTAATTATATGCTTTCGATTTTGAGGTCCCTCTCTATCGTGGCGTTCCTCACGTAGTAAGAGCACCGACGGTGGTACGCAGGGCTTTGCTCTCAAGAGTAATTGCAAATCACATACTTATTAAGCAATTGCTTAGCGACAGATTTTCAACATGAAGGTGAACATATAGACTATTCCCTATCACTATTCTCTCATACGACGTTGTCCTGGTACCAAAAAACACAGACTTATGGTATTCTAATCTACATTAAGCAACGCGACGTTAGAATACTTTACCACTGATTTTCAATGAAATGAAGTCAGCCAGGCGTACTTTTAGGGGTGTAAGGGGTGTCGAATAACATCATAAGACTTGAGACACCCAAGCCAACCTCACCTGCACGTGCACCCTGCTGAATAACGAACGAGGCAATGGCGAAAGCGGGGTGGTAGGCTTTACAGCCTGACTGGGTCGCAACCACCATGTAAATTGCGAAAAAACCCGCCATAGTGATTCGCTTCTGCGGGTCGCGTTTTGGGATCAACCTGTGCATATCCAGCTATTCGCAGGCCGGCATGACAGCGGCGACCGGCGACGGATAGTTTGCCACTCGGTGGTCGCTATAGTTTTTCGATTTTACTGTGCTTACCATCAGACATAGTGCAGTCATGTTGCCGTGCTACAATAAAAGCCACTATGCTATAGATTCATTAAAATGTTTTCTTTCGTTCAAAGCTCCGACTCAGCTGCCAGGATTTGAACCCACGTCCATCGATTAAAGATGCCAATGTTAACATGGACGTGTAATTCGGATGGATGGAATGGATAGGATGAGTATGTCGGAGTTAGAAAATAGCTCAGTGATTGAGAGCGAATACCTAATAGGTTATCATGGTAGAGACATATTATGAGAAGAAATGAAAGTTATGTAACTAGTAAAAGTTTTAAGTATGAGGGTGGATGGATATAGGAGTAATGGAAGACCGAAAAATGTATGGACGGAGGGTGTGAAAAATGTTATTTGTATAGAAGATGTTAGTTAATACTGACAAGAGAGAGTGGAAATGGAAAACATTTTATACCGACCCTACTTAGGAGAGTTAAGGATATGAAGACGTGAAAGAACGTATACTAAAATAAAACAATATATACTCATAATTTGCTAAAAGACTCATGTGAATAGGCGTAGTAGTTTTCTTGTTATAAATCCACAAACAGAGCGGGGTTTTGGCTTTTAAAACATGTAAATATGTTTGATTGAAGGTGTTACTTTTCACTCGCCCGCTGGCATCGGAAGAATCAAACACCGGTGTGAAGATATTCCATAAAGGAAGGGAACACGTGTAATCGATTGTGGTTATTACACGTTAATCTGAAACATATTTTTAGTATATACGTTTTTATATGTACAGTTACATACCAACAGTGGTGACAGCCGTCAAGTTCAACCGTCAACCAAGGAACGCGTTTTTAATTATTTTTGTTGTTTTGCTTATTATTTCGCTCTCTCTCTCTATATATTACTACTTCCAAATTAATTAACGTGGTAGCGGCTAATAAATTCCAGACGGAAGTGCAAAGAAACGTCCACTATAATATTTAACATATATTTAACATTAAAATCATCTACTGTTTTGTCTGTACAACTATTTTATAACAATTATATATAACAAAGATTTGTTTGTTATTTCATACATTCGTTCTAAAAGTCGGTTAACATACGAATATTTACATGGCTTTATCATCAACCCATCTCACCGTGACGATCGTGACACAGAAAGAGAATAATTTGTGACGCTACCCGCACTTCTCATCAATCTTACCGTCGCTCCGGGTTCGATACCCGTTTCGGGTAAAATATCACCATCAGTCCATGTCCTAGTTAACTATTAAATCTGTATTAGTTCTTTACGTAAAAACCATGTGCCGTTATGTTAGTTTTTGTAGATAGTTTTTCTCTCTCTTATTAAGCATAGGCGTACAGGTATAAGAATGTAGGTCACAATGCGTTATGAGTTTCCACTGCGCATTTGTTAAACCAATTGGTTAATTCCTACGCAAATCATAAACGTCTATTTAGTATTTAGTTACCGTTAGGGGAACACGGAGCCGCAAGTTCATAGCTCGAAGTTGTCTAGAAAGTTATCATTGTGAGGAATATTTGTCATAAGTGTTTTATTCCTTATAGTTTTTATAATTGGCCATAATATAATATGGTATTAATGATAACGTAGCGCAAGATATGCTAGTTTTGCTTATCATCTTACCCGTCCCTTTGGATCAGGGTGGTATCACTGTCAATGGTTTCGTACGCTACAGATTAGAACCTGTAGGGTATTGAAGTGGTCCCTATGGATAGCGGGTATCTTTGTGCCTGTCACTTCTTACAGCTAAACGCACAGTGGCCCTCGGTAGCGAGTGCACGAGGCATCTTCTAGCGATCAGGTAGCGCCTAGCGACGGGAATGGTCGATGGGCTTTCCTGAGGGTGAGCTAGACCTGAAGTTTTGAAATCCGTTGGCCACGAACACCTCTCGGGCACACGGTCTTCCGTCGGGTGGTCGCGCGTGCAGCGATCCCAGGTCATGTAGGTGCTTTCAGTCCTTTATTTAGACGTACACGATAAAGGCTTCTTAGCTTTCGATTTTGAGGTCCCTCTCTATCGTGGCGTTCCTCACGTAGCGAGGGGCACTAACCATGGTACCCAGGTTTTTGCTCTAAAGAGCAGTTGCAGGTCACATGAGTGCATAGCGACACACCTTCAACCTGAAGGCGAACATATAGAATATTTCCTGTCACTATTCTAAAATCTCATACGATGTTGTCCTGGTACCAAAAATTCAGACTTATTGTGGTATTTTAAACCATGATAAACATTACGACGTCCGAAGACTTTACCGCTAAATTTCAATAAAATTGTAATGTTTTTATTGAATATTCACTAAATTATAATTTATTTATAATGATAAAGTGTTTTTTTACTTTTCATTACACGCAGAAACAAGCAAAAGCCACAGTGAATTAATTATTCTTCGCTTTTTTATGAATACACTGCGTCTTAAAAGACCCATCAATGTTTCTAGTCGGGGTTACTTACATTTACTGAATTATACATGCCAAATATAATTACAGATGCCACTAGGACCTGAGAATATTATCGATATTTTTTAAATAAAAAATCTTTTAGCCGAGTTAAGCCTAAAAAACTTATGGGTTCGCGTCACCGGTGACCTTGAGATGCTTATAACATTGCGCATGCGCCAGAATAGCGACACAGAATGTAGGGCCTGTGTACATGTAAGAACATAGAGTAACAAACCCGCGCGTAGTTTTCATAATTCTATGTTTAAGAATGATATTTTATAACATTTTTGCAGCCCATCATATGTTTCTTTAATTAATAAACTGTATACAATTATTTCCCGGAGTGCCAATAGATGTGTATAGCAAATTAATGTCAATAATAAACATTTACAAATTATGAAATTTAAATAATTATAGTAATAATTGATATATGCCCCGCTTCTGAGATTTATTTTTTATTTTATATCATAGGAGGCAAACGAACAGGTGGGTCACCTGATGTTAAGTGATCACCACCGTCCATAGACCCCAGCCACACTAGAGGAGTCGCAAGTGCGTCGCCAGCCTGTGTTGGTGGGGAAATGGGGAGCGGTAAGGGGAGGGAGGGGGGAAATGGGGAGCGGTAAGGGAAGGGCGAGGGGGAGGTGGGCCGCCGGCGATCTCACTGACCGAACGAAACGCAACAATGCAAGCACTGTTACTTCACGTCGGTTTTCTGTCAGAGGGTGGTACTACCCCCGAAGAGCTGACCCATTCATGCTGAAGCCAGTTATAGCTTCAACGTGGCTCTACCACCTTCCAAATACTGAGTTATTCGGTTAAACTACCAATAATTATTGACTTAACAAAGTTATCCATAAGATAAACTGTCAAATGGCCCGTTGAGGTTTACTGAGATTTATCGTATGATTGTGTGTTCAGAAACGTAATTTGACAATTTATGGAACCAATAACGCTATTGAAAAGATAAACTACAATTAAAGTACCTCAGAAACCGGACATTAAAGATTCAAAGAAGAACACAGTTATTCTGCTTTGTCAGCAGTCGTTTTCTGCTTAACACCTCGCGAGTCTTGCATCATTAACGCAATTAATACTAGAGTAACTAGTAGGTCCATGATTAAAAGTAATAAAAACACCCATAATATATTATCCAAAAATTTTAGAATACGAAGAGATCCTATTAATTACAACAAATAAAACAATATTACTTGAATTCAATAATTTATTAAAGTAAAAAAAAATTACATCGATTTCAATAAATTACATCCAAACCAAATACATACATATAATCAAATACTTAAAATAATATGGCTGCTTTATATACAAAAATACAGTACTTACAAAACAAATTTTACAAGAAAACTAGCCAAACTATCTTATGAAATAAGTACAAGACTATTTCGATTTCCGATTTGTAAAACTACGATATATATATTAAGACTAGAAAGTGATGTGAGATTGGCAAAATACACAGTCAATTTATAACTAATTTTTTATAGAACTTTACTTATTTGAAATAATAATGCTGTGTTTATTTAAGATCTAGGACTCTTAAAGACCATTACATGGGTCACGGAGGTACAGAAATTTAATTATATTCTTACCGGGACTATTTAAGCCCGTAAATGCCTAAATTATTTTCAACGTTCTTTAAGAAACCTCTCAAGGATGAATTCTGTTCAATTTTGAACAAGAGTTTTTTTTGTTCCAGTAATAGAGCCTTTAAACATTTAGAAATATAGTCAGCAAAACATAAAATGCAATATACCATTATGGAAATACAGTGTAGGCTCTTTATAACGAATTTCAAGGGACTGAGTATTTTTTTAGTTATAAAGAGTTTTTGTTATAGGGAGCGATTACAACAAATAAATGCTTTTGTGGTATAACAACCAAATTGAACTAATTTCTACGTTATAAATATATAAAAGTTGTAAATATTCCAACATATGAAAGACAATCTTGTAGATTTAACAAAAAACAAAGACCGATAATTTATTTCACGGAAAACAAATTTCTTCGCTAGGTACGGATGTATTAACTTAATAATTACCATGCACAGTTTTTTTTATAATACAAGACGAAACGAGCAGGAAATTCCGGAATGAAATTCATTAATTAGGCAGTATTTAATACGAAATATATATATTGGGTAAATGAATTTGAACTATTGAAAATAAATCGACTTTTTTTATAAAAATAAATATTACGCTAGCGGACCGGGCGGAAGTTGTCCTGCCTTGATAATTAAAAAAAACTACCTAAAATTCAACCGCAGCGCCACCTACCTGATCCAATTGAATCTAACCCATTCTCGGATCCACTGCAACACGCACACAAAATTTCATCAAAATCGGTCCAACCGTTTAAGAGGAGTTCAGTGAAATGTACACGTACAGAAGAAATTTATATATAGAAATAGGTGCATGAGGTGTGCACAGTAAGTTATAAAAAAATATATAATAAAGGACGTTCTACACGTTTGTAAAATTCCAGTATGTTACTTGAGAAGTAAAGTTCCAGGATACTTAATTATTCAGGATATCGTAAAAAAAGCATTTGCCGGAAAAACAGTACGTTTGGCAATTCTATTCAAGTATGGTTCTCACCATTCCAACTCATAGAAGATGTTTGCCCAAGAAAAAGAAAATTAAATGTAATAACTTATATTTCTCACATAAATGAGGTCTTATATTGTTGCGTATAAGAAATTGTATTGCACGTAACCATTATTAATACAAATTGTATAAACACAATTGTGTCATTATTTCAAGTAATAAAACATTTTTTTTATTTACAAACAACACTTAAATGTTTAAAATAAATTTCGTTTCAAAATCGTTGATTATATTTAAGTCAATCCATATGGTAAAAGTGACTACCTTTCGATCTAATAATGCTCTTGGCTGATTGTAAGTCACAAAATGAATGTAATTCGTTCATACCTCCTTGCATATAATACATATCTTTGATTTGTAATAGCAATCATCGTATATAACAAGGTAATTTCTTCATATGATAGCTGGGTCTTGATATTACATTATCAAACGGTACCATAGCACATCGCTTTACGATTATTGCATTATATATTGACAAAGTAAATTATTTATTACAAGACACGTTCTTTCACGCGAGTTTGGAGTTCGTAAGATTGAGGACGGGCAAGCGCGTATGTGAGAATTCACGAGTGATTGTTATTATTTATCTTTACATGCGCACTATTTCCCGGTCGAAAGCATTTCCTGGCACTTGTGTATTTACATTCACGCTTTCTTGTGTTTTATACTGCACACTCCAATCGTGCGTGAAAGAGCGTGTAAAGGTAGCTAATGGTAACGAAAGAAGGACAGAAGAATTAAAAAAAAAAAAAGAATGTGTGAACATGCAATACGTGTATACCTCGGTGTTGATACCATGATATTAACGTAAATAATTGACTAGAAATTTTTAATTTACATCAAAATGTTAAAATACAAAGGTAAAAGAAAATTTTGTATAGCAAATAATATATCTTACCAATAAACACAAACGTGGTGCAATACAGGAAATGTTTTAATCGAAACGAAAAAAAGTATATACAGATTTGTAAATATCTTTTATTTATTTATTTTACCGTTCACTAAATTTATTCATCGAAATGACACAATATATTTAAAAAAATTGGAAGCGGTTTTCAGAAAACCCATAATATAAATGTTAAAGTATTTTGCAATATCAATGACTGAAATTCAGCGCCAAATAAAACATAATATTTCATAAATTATAAAAAAACGTTTTATAAATAATTATGGTTATTTATAATTACATGTGCTTTGGCATGTAGCTGCCTTCATTCTACCTTAGCACTTACATTCCAATATGTCGTTTCCTCTAAATTCTCGTAAAACTGCGTAAAGTATCTTCTAATTTGATATTAATTTGTAATTTTAGGTACAATATACTGTAGCCTCATATGAGATAGAAAATCTATAAAACTTTATCAGAGCTTATAATCGATATAAACTATTGATAGCCAATAAAACATATTTACAAGAAATAATAACATATGAATGGCTAAAGGGAAAAACTGGCTAAACCATTTTTTGTAGTTTATGGCTATAACAATTCTTATTTCATAATATGACTATCTAAAACAAGTGTTAAACACGATGTGTCACATTTTTTGTTGTTGTTATTGTATTTCTTATTTAATAGTAAATAACTAGCCAATTCCGTAACTTGACCACGTCGGTTATTATTATTATTAGGTATATTTGATACAGAATGTAATTCTAAATACATATAACATACAGAATTCCCTTTCAAATTCATGCATTCTAATGATTCAAGTCCACCATAAAATGTTTTCAAAACTTTAATTGTCTCTCCTGTAAAGTTTTGTCAGTGTCACTTAGCAACTTTTTCCGTTCAGTCCTTCATATGTGTCGGAAACAGAGTTTAATATTAGCCGTAACAATAAAGACGATACGACAATGGAATTAATTATAAATAAAGTAACTTAACAACTTTTTTCTTTTTTTTTTCGAACTGACTACGCTATTGACCAAGCAAGGTCTTAACAGCTTCACCGGACTACTAAGGCGAGCGCTTAAGGCACTCAGCCGATTCTATTTTGACAAATAGCTCAAGGGTGCACGGCACACCTCGGCTTTGGCTGTTGCCTAATACATGCAATTTGCGACCTATCTGAGCTAAGCTAACTATTCATACATATATGAGTTGTTGAAACATATATGTGTACCAAGCATACATGCCTCAACAACTCTTATATATATTTCGTATCGGATAATATTCTAAACTATTTCAGTTTGATAAGGGAAAAAATAAAACCCTTCCACTTGCATGTGTAAGCGTGTATGCGTGCACGTGTGTGGAGGTGATATGTTTAATGTTGTTGCAGTGATGTAAGATTTTGTGTCACTGTATCGCGCGAGCAGCGTACTCAAGGGCTCCACGCCGAGGGAACGGACCTAGACTTGAGCCGTTGGCGAGGGAGGCCTCGTCTGGGTTAGTTAACAACCGTACAAGCTGCTAAGGTTATTATTGTAAAGAATAAAAGAAGAGACATGTAGCTGGGACATTTTTGATATAATTAATCATATAAAAAATACAAAAACGCAAGAATAATATTTTAAAAATCACTTTTTTCGCGTGTACATGGTGAAAAAGATGCAACTATTTTTATTTTTGGAAAGATTTCGTTAGATAATGTTTAAATAAAATAACTTACAGATTGTAATACGAAATACAACCATCAACGGATTTCAAATGCGAATGAAATGATTCTCATATATTGAGGAACAAGTATGTGTTATCTATCTACTAATATTATAAAGACGGAGGGTTTGTTTGTTTGGTTGAACGTGCTAATCTCAGGAACTACTAGTCCGATTTGAAAAATTCTTTCAGTGGTAGATAGGTCATTTATCAGGGCTATATATATATATATATATATATATAATAGGAGCGGAGCATCAATGAATAATGTTTCAAAATCGGTGTCTTTTCCATTTGAGAGCTTCCGCTATGTGTTAGTTAGCCCAAAATAACTATTCCACGCGGTCGAAGTCGCGAGCAGAATCTAGTAAATAATATATATTTGGCTAAACAAAATTATGAATAAAATTTAATATATTAATTATGAATAAAATTTAATATATTAGTGATGTTAATGAATGACAATTTGATAAAACTATTGCGCATAAATCTAGGTACATTTGTTCAATTTATCGCTACAAATGTGGAAAGTAATTTCACAGTTATGAAATGCTAAAACAACTACAATTTATAGATCAGTTGAAGTAACTTATATTATTATACAAAAACTACGTTAAAGAGTATTTTGTCTTAAATAGTTTCGTCTAAATTATTAAATAAATAAATCTAAATATCACAAACACAGATTAACAAATCGGTGATAATATTCGTCCATAATAAAGAATAAAATTTTAAAATACGTTATTCTAAAGCTGGAAAATATTATCATGCTTTCAATTACCATAA
This sequence comes from Antheraea pernyi, assembly GCA_015888305.1. Taxonomy (NCBI): domain Eukaryota; kingdom Metazoa; phylum Arthropoda; class Insecta; order Lepidoptera; family Saturniidae; genus Antheraea; species Antheraea pernyi. The sequence continues at coordinate 712,227 of MU158750.1, read as the reverse complement.
ATTAATTTATGTCTCAATTATATTCTTGCAGAAATCCAAAATAAAAATTTAGCTTTACTTTAGTGTGCAATACGATAGCTTTTTCTAAATATGGCATTTAATATTACTACGTGTAAATAATAAATAAGTAAATCTAACTAGAAATGACAGATGAGAAAAATAGAATAACCTAATTTTACAAATTAAAATTCTACTACAAATTTATTCTGTTTTTGCAATTTTTTAATAGTATACAATGTTAAGAAAGTATACAGACATATATATATATATATATATATATATATATATATATTTGTTTTTTGTCGACATATGAAACATAAAAAATTGAGATATATTGAAAATTAAATACGTTTGGCAATAATATACAAATATTATTAGGTATTGAGTATTAAAAACTAACTCTTCAAAATATCAATAAATAAGATAATAGAGGCATCATGCAAAAATGGCGGAAAAAATTCAATTGATTTTTTTAAATTTTACTTTTTAAATATTTGGTCCTTATATAAAAAATATCACGATAACTTTAATTAATAAAAAGGCATTCACGTTTTAAAAAACTACAATTTTTATAAGCAACTAGGCTAAATTAAAGATTTTTTGTAAGCAAAATATAAATTTTCTTTTTTTTTTTTCCTCTTTACATAAAATATGTTGCGCAGGTATAAGTTAGTTAAATAATAAGGTTTGATACGTTTGGGGAAAGCACTTTTTGCTATATATTGTTATTTATTGAGATATTCGAACAGGATCATTGTTAATACGAACTGCATACTTGTGATAAACAATATTCGTGTTAGAAAGACCTCAGTCACCTGATAATATGAGCCTGATTTAAAATTTAAAACAATCAGCTATCAGTACTCGCTTAATTTAATTTGAATCAAAACTAATTTTCCTCCGTACTGCCATATCAACTATATGGCATAGGCTAATTTTTCTCTTGCGGATTATAGGAATGTTCTCTTTTTTCTCACCCTTCGGAGTCTTTTCTATTTTCACAGACGATATTGCCTCACTATCAATCTTTTCAATGTCGTGATCCGATTTTGTAGTGACTTCTATTTCGGCATTTTTAATACCGATCCAATCGTTAACACCATCAGATTTGGTCCATTCGTAGGGTCCATTCAGTGGGATCTCATTACGGAAGTCGAAGTTCCATCGTTCCTTCATTACCTCGTGGTCCGTAGCGATGGCTTCTTGGATCAGGTTAGCTAAATTATCATTGTTAGATTGACGATTGACGTCATTATCTGGGAAGAGTTGGCGGACGACACGATTACTCGGTGGGATACGTCGACGCATCGCTTGCTTTTTGTCGTACGATGTTGCGTTATTCTGTGAAACAAAAAAATAATTTGTTCATTATCTAGTAGGTGGTAGAGCCACGCTGAAGCTATTACTGGTTTCAGCATGAATCGGTCGGCTCGCCCGGTGTACTACCACCCGAACAACAGAAAACCGGCGTGAAGTAACAATGCCTGCATTGCTGCGTTTCGTTCGGTCAGTGAGAACGCCGGAGGCCCACCTCCCCCTCTCCCCCTCCTTCCCCCCTCCCAAAAACACAGGCTGGCAACGCACTTGCGACTCCCCTGGTGTTGCTAGTGTTTATGGACGGCGGTGATCATTTAACATCAGGTGACGCGCGTGTTCGTTTGCCCCTCATAATATAAAAAAAAAACACTACAAATATTCGTTATATGTCAAGGTTTTGTGGAAGAGAAGATTCTAAAAATCTTGTTTATATTTATTATGTATCTAACTCCCTAAAGCGCAGTTTAATCTTAACCAAATAAATGTCTAACGTTACTTTCCTGAAATGCAACATTTTTATATAAGACATAATAGGAACTTATTGAAAAGAGAAGTCAATAAAAAATTGAAATTTAGTATAATTGTGATAAACTGAATAGTAATTTGAAATAAAATAATTAACGGCACAAATGCAGGTAAGGTAAATATGGTTTTAATATCTTGATCATTAGTTACAACACTTAACAACATAATGATAATAGCTGTTAACTGTTTACCATTCAAAGACACGACGTTATAATTATATAGAGTAGAAACCTCATTTTAACGTTATTTAAGTATTTTGTTTTTTACAAATAAAAATTTAATGTACATACTGAGATATATTATAATATTTGGTTTGGTTTACCACTTGGTTTGCATTCTACTCTTATATATTAATAATTAAATGATTTTTGCAATTTTTAATACGAAAGTCTAGACCAAAATTTATTCGTATATGTTATTAAATGTTGTATATTTATATATTTCTCCTTAATTATAGATTATTTTAACGTACTCAATTTACATATATTTTGCATTAAAGCAGTTGTACGCAGGAGGTACGAATGAAGTTACAGATTGTACCGTGGAACGTTTTCAAAGTAAATTCTTTAAAAAAATAATTGTTTGGTTTTGATAGTACTGCTAATTATTTGCTTGTAACTGTGGAACACTACAAGAGCAGCTTATATATTCAGAACTATATTTAAATCAAAAAATCAATGTTCATATTTTCACATTCCCACTTAATCTTTAGGATCAGACACTTATTATAAAATAGTACAAACCATTTATGTTCGACAATACATGTCTGTATAGGAAAATGTAAGTCATTGTTTTTTTTAGCAAATAGGATATCGGGCAAGTATAATTTAGAGATGTATTTGTTTAATTATTTACCTTTGATGCAAAACTACACGATAATATTAAAATAACTGTTACATTTTAAAATGACACTGTGCACAGTTCCGCGACTCGCCCGTGACGGCACTCAACAAGCTGTGGTTACCGCGAGCTCAGCTCGGATAGGATGTTTGGTAAACAAATGCGTTCTTCACTTAACGCTCCTGCCCCTAGCGTTATGTCCTACATGAGAGCGAAGCGTTATACTTATATATCTTTTGAAATACTTCTGTTTTCGGTTCTATGGCTACAATATAATACAAATACATCATTATTGTATCGATCAGTATTTTGATTCGTGATTTTAGATTTAAAAAAATGGCAAATGGAACACTTAGATAAAAATAAAATTATATTTACTGATTACATACATGTTTTATGTACCTTTCTCGCAGATCACATACTAAACGTAGCAATCCAAAGTTGACTAAAGGTAAACATCTAACTAGATTGATCACAATATAAAGTGAAGATAAGTTTAACTTTTTAAGCTTTAACAAAACGGGCGTTAGATTAAACCAGTACAAAAGTGGTGAAATTTGAATAACGATGGCGTGTTTTTTAAGCCCTCGAGATTTAGCGTGTTTACCATCTTGAACCATATAGTTATTTAATAACAGATGAGATCGTGGTGGTAAACCCTACAGGGTTTTTTTAAAACGCTTAATAAGCAAAATAAGGTACCAATAATCAACTCATGAAACTTAAATGACAGGGAAACTTTGCATTTAAACCGTATAAGATCGCTTATAAAAACACTTTGCCTACAATTATGTTTCATAAATAAGCAAATTAATTGAGTAAATCCGTTTTTTTTCTAATGCAAAAGGTTAATATATATTTAATTAATAAGTTAATATAAAAATCTCAAACCAATATTTGTTTTTCTCCTTTACTCAATTTTCTACATGCGTCAAGAATTATGATGAGCCATCTGAAAGGCTGTGGATATAAAACTTTACACATATTTTAAAAATTCAAAGCCATTCTTAGAATAACTTCTCGTTATTTACTCAGTTCAACGAAGTAAGAAACAATTGAATGTTTAGTAAACAAGCACTCTTCACTCATGGCCAATCTTTATAAACAAAGTACTTGAACACCTCATAGGCAAGCCGCGACACTGACTCTCAAACTGTTGATTCTAAATGAGCTGGCACTGTTATGAGAACTCGAGTGGTATGACTCTTATAATTACAACATTCCATACTATACGTGCATATTTCTTTTAAGATTGTCACAAAATTGTTTTTTACTGTAGGCTCACAATTCACAGAATATGAATTCACGTACCTAGCACAGTAATTGTCCCTAATTTGCAGACCCGTATGTTAATGTTGCAGTATACCTACTGAGCGTTTATAGAACACTGTATTAGCTTCTACAATTGGTAGAGTTCGTGGGACCGAAAGGAAGAGCGGATGTTCACTAAAATTAAGAGATAGATATTTATTTGCTGTGACATATCAATTGAGCTATAATATGTACACAGTAAATGCTCCAGTTAGGCTCAATTTAATTTTCAATGTTTACTGAAAATATATTCCATACAATGCCGATGTAATTTGACCCTTGATAGTACTGACAGGTAACAATGAACTTTTTAATTACTTCACAAAGACCTTATACCTCATGCATGTTAATTAAACACTAGACTTATGATTATATATGGCTATAACAACTATATAACAACGATAAATTAAGCTGTTGTTATTTCAGAATAAGCGTAGTTATAAATTGCTGTCAATTATTCTGCTGTTGGAAGATTTGCTGTTTAGTATCATAATAATGAATATTCGTTACCCGTATCGTGATTGTAAAATACTTTCCCTTTCCCACCTGTCGGTTGTTGCATAATGCTTGCTTGTTCGTATTTTACGATAACACTAGGTAATTATTTTCATTGTCAATAATAATAACGGACTACGGATAATCGATAACATAACAATAAATCTTCAACGTACAGTGTAGAAATAATAAATTACATAATTATTTTTTATGTTATAGGAGGCAAACGAGCAGACGGGTCACCCGATGGTAAGTGATCACCGCCGTCCATAGACACTAGCAACACCGGGGAGTCACAAGTGCGTTGCCGGCCTATTTATTGTCGGAATGAAAACTACGTCTAAACAGTTGTGTATGACGTAATTTCTGGTACCCTTTTTGCATTATACATAACGGTTTATTTACACTGCTTTTATATTAGTATCATTATAAAGCTTTCTATTGGATTCAACTTCGGGTAGTATAGCTGGTGAAAAACGTACGATTAAACAATACAATTCAACGATTGCATTGGAATAATTACAAATATCACAATAACACTTGTGTTTTTTACCCCTATAGATGAAATTATGTCAGTTTCATTTAAGCTTGCTTGGGGTGGCCGTCATAGTGATTGTGATTCGCTTCTGCGGATCGCGTTTCGGGATCAGCCTGTGCATATCCAGCTTTTCGTAGGCCGACATGACAGCGGCGACCGACGATGGATAGTGCGTCACTCGGTGGTCGCCATTGTTTTTGGATTGTACTATGCTTACCAGCAGGCACAGTGCAGTCATTTTGCCGTACGACTATAAAAAAAGCTTCCTTTTTTAATGTTTTCGATCATCGATAAAAAAACATATTTGAATTATCCGGACTCTACTAAAACTTACTCCACGTTTCCTGTAGGTACAATGCCCTCAGAGAGTTTAATAGGGAACTTCACCATATATCTGACGGAACGACCGTCTCTGACGATTGACATAACCAGTGAACACGCAGTGAAGCTATGAAAATCTCTCCGATAATTGGGTAATAGATAAATTATAAACTATGAATTACTGAACGCAGTACTTATTATAAATTTAAGAACCAAATTTTATGATATATTCAGCTGTGTCCGCGGCTTCACCCACGTGGAACCTTATGTAAGAAAACAGTGATTAATAAAATCATCTGAATATTTTTTTTTCCGAACTGACTACGCTATTGACCTAGCAAGGTTTTACCTTGCTACCACACACTTCACTGTTAATACTGCGTTCACGTTAAAACCACTTCAAGAAATCATAAAGCACATCTTCGAGTAACATTTAGCATTTGTTTCATTAAAATCGGTTCGGACTATCAAAAGTTATTGAACTTTGAATTGACGCCGAGTCTTAAGTACGAAAGAAAAGTGGATAAGTAAATGGACTTAATACGTTCAGATGACTTTATTCATCGTTCTTTTTTAAAGAGAATAAATATAAAAGATAAAAAATATTTACTGAAACGTACTCGCGGTCAAGAATTAGTCGATAATGGCGGTCCTCGATGACTGATGCTACCAAGCAACGCAAACACGGACGTCGTAACATCGTTTAGAATTAATAGACATGATGATAAAATTATAGCGTGGTTTACACGCTGCTAAAACCTGTCTGCAGCATTCAAGTTGTGAACGAATTCCAACAGTAACCGTAGGGATGTAATCTTGTACGGTGTCGCTAAAAGAGTTACCGGAGAAATTGATAAAAAAAATTGGTATACAAGCAATACGATACGAACAAACTCTGTTATATTACTTAAAAAAATACAATTCAAACATTATGGTACTATTGCATCGAAAAGTTTTTATGTTATACCAGTGAAAGTCCCGTGAAAATGGGTCCAATTGTTTCGGAAATTGTGGACGAAGTCGCGGGTAACAGCTAGTCTAAATTAAAGTACGCTATGATACATCCTAAAACTTCGGTTATCTACCAGTGAAAGTCCCGTTAAAATCGATCCACCCGTTTCAGATATTACCCGGAACAAACAGTCAAACAAACGAAAATGTATGTCATAAAGTCTTTTTTTTTATGTCATAGGTGGTAAACGAACAGGTGGGTCACCTGATGTTTAGTGATCACCACCGTCCATAGTCACTTCCAACACCAGAAGTGTCGCAAATGTGTTGCCTCCCTGTGTTTGGGGGAGGGGGAGTGGGGAAGGGGAGAGGGGTAGGGGAGGTGTGTTATCGAGCTATCTCACTGACTGAACGAAACGCAACAATGCAAGCACTGTTACTTCACGTTCGTTTACTGCGAGTGAGTGGTACTACCCCGGTCGAGCCGACCCATTCATGCTGAAACCAGTAATAGCATCAACGTGCATCTACCACAGAAAATCCGTTCAGTAGTTTTTGAGTATATTGCGAACAGACAGACAAACGTGGCAGAGGACTTTGTCTCATAATGTGTAATGATATATATTAACTGGATACGGTGAGCTAATTCACACACACAATAACGGTTCTGCGTTATTAGCGAACACTCTCGAGACAAGTCGAACACATGGCTTGTTTTTACTAGCAAAATCTGCTAAATAGTATTTAGAAGTCTTAGCGCTAGTAAACTGACTCTTATCCACTTTAATGAGTACTGTTTTACCGGTTTTACTTTGCGAATGAGTATTTCTGTTATGCACTTACGTAATAACGCAAAATGTATATTTATTATTAGCTGTCGCTCGCCATCGCCAGCTAGTCGCTTTTCGTTATCAGAAAATTGTTATTCATTATTGCTTCCTGCTAACATTTCTGATCAAAGGCAATACTTATTAATTTATACTTCATTTATTTTAATGGTAACTGCCCTAAATCATTATTAAAGGATACATACTTCTAAACGGAAGTATTTAAATGTGATATCTGGAAAACCAACCGACCTAGGAAGCACCAGACGACGATTCAGCGCGACTATCTCCGTAACTATCAAATTTCAAATGGCGTCATTAGGGGTCATTCAGTCGTCAGGAAGTCATTACTGGTTTCAGTATGAATGGGTCAGCTCGTCCGGGGTAGTACCACCCTCTCATAGAAAACCGACGTGAAGTTACAGTGCTTGCATTGTTGCGTTTCTTTAGGTCAGTGAGAGCGCCGGAGGCCCACCTCTCCTCTCCTTGCCCCTCCCTCCACTTCCCCCAAACACAGGTGGCAACGCACTTTCGACTCCCCTGGTGTTGTTAGTGTCTATGGACGGTGGTGATCTCTGAACATCAGGTGACCCACCTGTTCGTTTGCCTGCTATGACATTTAAAAAAACCGTATATTCCGGCATTTGTTTTTGAGTATCATTCCTCTCTTCGAGTTTAGCGTTTGTACCTTTTTTTCGAACTGACTACGCTATTGCCTTTACAGCTTCACCGGACTACTAAGGCAAGCGCTTAAGGCACTCAGCCGATTTATTCAGATAACTAGCTCAAGTGTGCGCGGCACACCTCGGCTTGGGTTTGGCTTAAAATATAAAAAAAAAATTAAAGATGTTTATATGCATTTCGACGAAATTGCGTCCAAGCAGTTAGTGACATAATAAAAAGTTGGTTAAACAATCCTTTTAGAGTATTACTAGCTGACCCGTGCAACTTCGTCTGCATGGAATCGGTTATGTAATTATTTACGACATCACATTAGAAACCACAAAAATAACAGTATTTCTCCACTATTTAATGGATGTTATTATACATATAAAACTTCCTCTTAAATCACTCTATCTATTTAAAAAAACCACATCAAAATCCGTTGCGTAGTTTTAAAGATTTAAGCGTATATAGGTATATAGGGACAGAGAAACCGACTTTGTTTTATAATATGTAGTGAAGTATGAAGTTATCTGGCATTAAGTGGCCACTGCAGTCTATAGCTATATCTATACCTAGACAGTATTAAAAGGACTATATGTTTGAAATCAGACCTCATGGGTTGCTATTCTGAAGACTACGTTAGAATGGCTGGTGTGACAGTCGTGAACCACATCAAATATTACAACACCTCGTGAGTGTAGATCTACTACAGATATATATGTATAATTTCGTTCGGTCAGTGAGAGCGCCGGCTACCCACCTACCCTCCCCCCTCCCCTCCCCATTCATTTGGAAACCCTCCCCTCCTCTCTCCAACCCCTCCCCATACCCCACTCCCCCTTTCCCAAACAGAGACTGGCAACGCACTTGCCACTCCCTTGGTGTTGCAAGTGTCTATGGACGGTGGTGATCACTTAATATCAGGTGGCCCACCTGTTCGTTTGCCTCGAATGATATACAATTTTATTTTTTTTAATTATACAGTAGAAACGCCAGGTAATAAATAACTCAATAAACTGACCTCACACAACTCGGATCAGAGCGAACAAACCACCCGTGACGTAGATTCTCAGCTCATTAACAAACTAGATACGATGTAATATGTAAAATATATTAACTGACACCTTATGTAACACATAATTTCGTTTTGTGTTTTAAATACGGTTAAAATATTTGGGAGCGTCTCGCCGCCTTATTCTTTTACATTCGTAGAACCGACTGGAAAATCATGGCTTATTTGAAATAGTATTTTCGCTATATTTCCATAGCATGAATTAAATAACTTTTGTAACTTTGTCAACTTCACATATTTTTATAAATATATTTTTATTTTCCTGACGAAGAAATGATAGATAACGTTTAAATTAATATTAAAAAATAGTCTAGAAATTTTTAATTTTATCATTTTTTTTCTTGGCGACTCGTATAGTTCATATTTGTATAATCCTATGGTAATTTGTTGTAAATGAGTGTTTCCCTATTTCTAAGCCCTTAGCGTTTAAGAAAATGTTTTATAACATAGCTTAACTATTGAGGGATAATTTCATTAATCAATGTGTAATTTAAATACATACAGATTGTGTAATTTAAAATAAAGAATACAACATATTTCATTTGTTTATAAATAGCCTTTACGTCTACAGAAGACGATTTAAACAGCGTTATGAAGACATTTTCATGGTTATATAACCAAATTCGGGAACGACAGCCTCGCCCACAGGATCGACAAGAGAATGTCAGGTCCGGAGCTGATTGGTCCTTATGTGAAGACAGGTCACGTTCATTTTTTTACACTTTAAATAATCGATAGATATATGAAACTGTTATTGGCATCTTAATTTAAGAAATTATTGCATATTTACTTATAAATAACTTTTGGAAGGTCTTTTACATTTTCATTGTTATTTTGTTTATAGTAATTAACTCGTGCGAATTTTTTAACTTAATTTTAAATTACTTTTGTTCAATTTTATCCGTAATGTTTAGCACATATAGATCTCTCTCTACAAAGTTCTCTGTTCTTCAAATTCTGAAATCAGTCCGTACTATAAACCCACAAACAAATTCAATAGACACTTTATTATAGTCCTTACAATAGAATATTAACCAAGTTTTTAGAGACTATTTATTATTGAGTTTTTGAAAAGTCAGTAAGAATGAATTCCTAAACTATTTCCACGGGTATTTGTTAAGAGTCAATCTTATCGTCTTGTGGTCGGGTATTGTACTATATTTTCCTACTTGAAACCAATAAAGCGATATGTCACAAGCGATACAGATATGATATATTGACAATATTGAGGTTATTAATCCGTATATTATGTTGCGCGGTTTCCCACAGCTGATTGATACGGCAATAATGCAGTCTTATCAATACATTGATAAACCGTATTATGTGTTTGTAAAAGCTTTATTGGAATCCCTGATATTTTTGATTTGTAGTCGGTATTATATATAAAAGATATTTCGACATGTACATAAATAAAAATATATATCTAATGTACGAGTATGTATGTGCATCACTTCATAATGGTTGCTCAGATTTGGCAAATAATTTTTTCAAATCAAATCAAATCAAAAATACTTTATTCAGTTTAGGCCCTAATAAGGCGCTTATGAACGTCAAAACTACCACCGGTTCGGAAAACAACCCAATCACCGAGAAGAACCGGCAAGAAACTCGATTGGGTACATCTTTTTAACATATATATATATTTCAAATACATTATACGTTACAATACCGTTTTTAGTGGACCGTTTTTACCGTTTTGTTGTTTTCTTGTGTGTTTGTTGTGTTTATTTTAGGTTTAGGACAAGGTTTGTACGAAAGAGGAGTGAACAATTTATGTCATAAAATCTCTAAATGGACTAAACATATTCAGATGATTTTATTATCCACTGCTTTTTTTTACATTAGGTTCCACGCAGACTGAGTCGCGGGCACAGTTAGTAAATAATTATAACAATAGGCCAATTTCGACTACAATTTGTACTGAAGTTTGAGTTATTTCCGTGCTCAAAGGATTTTATATAGGTATTTTACAAGTAATTCTTCATATTTTCACTTAGTTGTTACTCGTTTTTTTTTAAATAAAAGTTATTTAGACGCAACTAGGAGATAACTGGACGTCAATGCAACGGAAGTCCGTTACGGCAATATGGCGACACGTTTCTGTTCTATCCGGTTTTTTAAATAAACATTTGTTTAACATAAATAAAAATAGAAATTTGTTTATAGGTAAACATAACAAATAGTTTGTAAACAAATCAACTCTCCTGGTGTTGCAAGTGTCCATGAACGGTGGTGATCACATAACATGAGGTGACCTATCTGTCCGGTTGCCCCCTATGATATATGAACAAAAACGCGACAATGAATAATTGGGAAATGAAATAAAAGAAAATAGTAGAATATTTAAATAAAAAACCTCTTTTTACAGAATAAGGACTCACAGACGCGACGGTACGCATAAATATTAATGAAGGGCGCTGCAAAAGACTTTGGTTATCCTACGAAATCTTTACGCACGATACACTTGCATTTTTAATGCGATCTACACGAGCGAACAGGTTCGGAGGACTTAATTACTTTTGCGTATATTTACCGTGATATTTTATAGTAGGATATTTTTTTTATTTCCAAGTCGTTTGATTGAACACACGATGTGCCGTTTACAGTTCATTTAGTATTAAGTGTTCACTACGGTAAGTGCACATTACCGATTTGCCAAAGAGTAAATTCAAACAGCGTGACAACGTCTAAAGGTTTATTATATGGATGGATCAATATGTGAACGATGGTGACGTCTGGAAATAACGTCCCCCTCTGTGGAACCGCCAACAAGGAATGTAACTATCTATCTCTTTAATTATGTATGTTCGTAAAAATATATTACGTGTATGATGAAAAGAGAAACCAGATCGAGTTTCTAGCTGGTATTTTCATATATGGTCGTTCAAGAACGCTTTGTCAAAGCCTATATTAAATAACGTATTATTTTTTTAAATAATTTTTATGCAATCTATACCAACTAAACTGTATTTAACATGACTTGTTTATATAAGGACAGCTTTTACTCGGGCATTTAATTTAAAACTAAGCTTAGTTTTTTAAGGTTGCCGCGTTGTAACTAAACAATTACAATTTATTTCAAATGTATAAAATTTCATTATAATTCTTCTGTATATGTGTTTATCACTGAACAACTCTTAAACGATAGAATCGATTTTGATGAAATTTTTTGTGTGTTTAAGTGCGATATTTGGATACCCTGGATACTTCAGATTCTCATAACTTGACCCAGTAGATGGCGTTGCGATCTGATTCAGGACTCTATTCTTATTTTTAGAGTAAGACTCGCTTAGAAATATTTAAAACCTAGACACAGGATATAATATCCGATCGATGGATCGATGAAAATCGAACCCATGACCGTGCTTACTAATAGGTAGATTACCACTGCATGTACTTCATCGTTTAATTTATCGATATGGCTCATAATAATTCGTAATGATAATCCTAGGTTCTATCTTGTCAGTCTTTAGAGCGTCGTTGTAGTCGAGAGTCAAGTTCTTGAGGGAAAAGTTGGAATATGCACAGCACTTTTCAATCGTTATTTTTTTCACTTTTCCCTGTGAATATGGTTTTATGCATCACTAATACGATACAACTCGAATGACATTCGTTGTTAACTAATTCAAAATCGGGGTGTTTCTTCGTCACAGTCTGTAAGTTTGGGCATTTTGCTTTATAAGTCGTGCTTCTCATTATAATATTCACGGTTCGAGTAAATTGTTACGGGAGTGATCGTTTCTGTATGGACAAGAAACGATTAGTCAGGTATTTTGTTTGCTTGTAGAACCACAATTCTTGGAATGAATTTTATTAAGTGGAATTAATTTATGATAATTTCTAATTAATATACATTACAAGTATTAAGGATTCGTAATTAAGTTTTAAAAATGTTATATACCTTTCTAATTTAGTATTTTATTTTAAGATTCGTCGTCCACTATTAAATAGGAGTTATAACGAAAAATAAAATCAAAAACTTTTCATAAAACTTACGAATAAAATGGCAATAGCATTTGAAACCTGTAATTATAACAACACGTATGCCTATAGATAGGCTATAAACAATAAATTCGCTGATATGTTTGTATGTTACTTTAGTTCTTTTAGACTACGCAATCAATCAAACTAGATGCGGTTAGCACTGTATTTTAGAAAAAATTTCATCCGCTAATTTTTAGGTATATATATATACATACATAGATAGATATACATGCACATTATATTTACATAGGATCGAGAAAATCAATTTACTTTATTATAATCGTAAAATTTAGTTTGCGGACGCTTACATTCTTAACTCTAACTAAATAATACACTACAGAAATATACATACATCTCAATAATGGCTATAGAAAAGTTCGCTATTATATTATATATATATATATATCCCATAAGGAAAACCCACAATAATCATTTTATACTATATATATTATTAACACTCTGTCTGCATCTGCATGTTTCTTTTAGGACGCCATGGATTAACTTTTACAATTGTAAAAGATTTAAAAATATTTCGTTACTTATGCCGCCATTTTGAAAAATATAATATAAAAACCAAATAAGTACTTTTATTGTGTCAAGCATTGAATGCAGATCAAAATACCTCTTTACAGCATATCATTAATGGCTTAAAAGATATCACAGATTTAAAAAACACGCAACAAAATAAAAAGTCGAGGCAGGCATAAGGACTGCCGACAGAAGTGAAACCTCAAAAAAAAAATGAATGTGTTTTATTTGAATTTTCATGTAAATTATAGAGTGAATGACAATATTTAAATTTAGAAATTTATTTGGTGCACTTTAACTTAACATTAGTGTGGGTTTCGTGTTTATTAGCACTCGGAGCAATAATTATATATACTAGTGGGCGCCCAGTGGTCGACATTCGACCATAGTGCATTGATTTTTTTAAGTTTGAATTTTATTAGGGTTAATATCATTGTTGAATGTAGAATGAAAAAGTGTAATTGGAACGTAAGAGTAAAATAATACATACAGTCGAGCATAGCAACCTCCTTCACAACCTTTTTTGAAGTCCTTTATTGACAGATCTGTCAAAACGTCTTTTATTTACATGTGTGTATGTGTTGTGTAAAATTGAAGCAGTAGTGTGAGTAATGCATATTTTAATTAATTTAATGTACTTCTAATGCACTTTATATAAAATAAATAGCTTTCTGCACTTATCTACCATATAAACTTTAACTATGCCAAATTTCACATTCATCCGTTCGCCCAATTCCGTTAAAAAGGGATACAAAGTTTAGGCTTCACGTATTAATATATATGATTCTTATAAAGTCAATGAATCAATGAAACGTATTATGAGCTGCAAAATATCAATATCTCATGTACACAAGCCCCTGTAGTATGCGTCGCTAGTCTAACGCAAGCCGCGTAAGCGTAATACAGCCGGTCATGCCGACGTAGTATATCATGACGCGAAATTACAAATTTATCTCTTACCAAAAATACCGCTCAAAGCGCCTAATGAAGCTTTCACTTCAAAAAGTTAACTCTGTCGAGAGTCTGACGTAACTTCTATTGACTTTGATGAAATGCAAATATCAAAGTGTCAAAGAATGGATCCAAGTCGTTTAGACAATTAGAACATTAGTACATTGCACCCATGCGAAGCTAATGGCGGGTTCTCACAGAGAACCGATGTGAACTAACAATGCTTGCATTGCTGCGTTTCGTTCGGTCAGAACACCGGAGGGCCACCTCTCTTCCCCTTCCTCCTCTCCCCTTCCGCTTCTCTTCCTCCCCTCCAACACAGGCTGGCAATGCACTTGCGACTCCCCTGGTGTTGCAAGTATCTATGGACGGTTGGACGGTGGTGATCACTTAACATCAGGTGGCCCACCTGTCCGTTTGCATCTTATGACATAAAAAAAATGTGATTGTGAATCTGTCTGTTTCTTACTCTTTCCTTGCATTAACTACTCAATCGATCATTATAGAATTTTGCATACAGATTATCAGAGATAAGAAATGGATAAGGTATATTTCCTCTAGTAAAAAAAAAAATGTCCCCGAGAGACAGAAAAATATATTTTACTTAGAGGCCGCGACCAAAAGCAAGTATATAAATCAACCGCAATATAAAACCAAATACAGAAATTTGAAAGACGAATAGCCACCAATAACACTTCATACGATTTCAACACTTGACCTTTGTTTACAAAACCCGAAACCATTTCTCGAATGGCGAAGTTTATAAAGTGTCCCATGAGCACTTATGTCGGGGCTAATTACCATTCTGTCGACATTATCATTTTCTTCTTCAGACGACCTACTGAATAAAGTTATTGGTTGGTAGAATAAGGTAACACCCGACAAAGTCGCACGTATAGGCCTGACCCGTCTGATCGACCGGCGTTTGTCTAGTAACCAAGCGGAAAATAGAGAGCCATCACTATGAGGTGATAATATATTAAAATAAAACTAATTTCTCGTAATATAGTAGACGACAAAAATTACAAAAGGGTTCTAACCAGGTACCAAGGTATCAAATATTTCGAAATTCGTATGAAAGCGTATATAGGAATGTAGGGTCTTATATAATAATATGGATTTATTCAAGGCCGGAAACAATTCTCGAGAATGTCGTAAAAGTCCAAGTAAAGTGTTGATTCGCTTTATCTTTAAGAAGGAATGATAATTAAAAATTAAATAGTCCGTTTGTATTATGCTAATTAAATCACTGACTAATTGTATTTAAATGATTTACATATTTATATTTAGTACGTTATAAAACGAAATGTGATTTAGACCTAGTATTTTTTTTAATTTTTTGGACTATGCCTGTCTCTATCTCAATAAAATGCCTGAATTATCTCTGTTTAATCTATATAAATAAAAATATATATAGGTAGAGATTTGCCATTATACGCACACCATTTCAAAGTTATTAGATAGACTTCGAAACATATTTTTTAAAATTTTACTTCTTAGACTTTTGGCCCTTATCTAGAAACATAATGATCACGATGACTACATTTGATATAAAGTTTTAATAAACTATAAATTTTGTAAGTACAACACGATCAGAGAAGTGTTTCCTTGTCATGGAGAATTGGAGCAAGCGGTGTGGTGTGCATGCGTGGGAGAACGCAGCAAAGTCCTAGTGTTAATTGTTACAGGAGACACGATTTACGAGGAGGAGTTACGTATTTACGATATAACGGGCGACCATAGAATGGTAGAATAAAAATATAATAAAAATAGAAGGTGAAGAAAATATCGTCTTTTGTTTTACATTTGAATTACGAACGTAATTTTGCAGCATTCATACCTCCTTTATGTGAAAGAAGTACCGTTAACACCTAGGTATATTAGTTAAATTTAACATAGAATTAGAGAAGTATACAATATATAGTGATACAATTATAATATACAGCTTAAAGTATTTAACAGTGTTTATACGAACGTATATATCGATGGACGTAGAATGGGGAACCTAAATGCACGGAAATATAGATCTATTCTAAATTTAAACGCCAGGGACGCGAAGTAATAAGAGAATAAATAATACTAAAACTTGCATTACATTTTTATTAATTAAAATTAATAAATATAACGTTTGGGCGAAATCGAAAGAAATAGAAACAAATGTAAGTATATGTATAGATTCGCTGTTATCAGTGACTTTATCTGCGTGGAATTAAAAAAAAGCTTTATACAGAGTAAACGTGCCGACAGGCGCGTGCCGTACTGGAATACTACTTCTTTACTGTACTATATATGGGCCTCTTCTTTCTAAAACAAGAGTAGCCTAAGTTAGTACTTAAAACATTAGTTATCAGCCAGTGAAAATCCCGCCAAAACCGGTACAACCATTTTGGAGATTAGTCGGAACAAACAGACAGACAAGCAAAAACATTTTAAATTGATTTTTTTTTGTTAATAGTTTATTATTTTGACATTACAAATAGACAATTAAATTTTATTTATATATATAAAAAATTGGACACAATTTGTAATACAATAGAATAAATGTGTAGTCGATATTATATTGTCAGTAATATTTGTTAGTAGTTTATCAAATTCTAGTTACATTACTGAAAACCTTTTATAGTTGCTAAAATATTGCATTTTACATTATTTCAATCTCATGAAGTTTGTTTTTTGTTAAGATTCTAGACCCTCGTTGATCGCTAAAGGATTCTGCCCCAATTGTGTTGCGCACGCGCCGATCGCCGCGCGGATGCAAAATGGCGGCTCAACGAACCGCTTCCGCCCTCAGTGAATACTGACAAGTGCATCCGATATTGATACTTCACGACGTATTGTATAAACTTTTTTGTCGTTCCAATTTAAAAGGGAGATAGGGGAATGAGACCACGGATACAATTTATTTGGGTATTACGCAACGGTTATGCGTGTATATGGCTTCCTGATAAGTTTTCATTCAGTAGCTACTGCTTCAACTATAAATAAGTATTTTCTGCACGTATCGTTAGCGGAATTATGGTGTAGAAAAAAATTCATTCTTAATCAAAGATAGCATTTAACAATGTCTAGAAGACATCTCATATTCAAACCCCTTTCACACTAGGTCTAAACCCAAACATAGCAAAATTATCACTAGTGTAATTCTTTTAAATAAATCTACCAACTCAATTCGTGTATTTATATAATCTTATATCTGTGTGAACTTAGAAATGGCATTATTTATTTTATTATCGTTATATTTATTATTTTCTTAGCTGTCAAGCCACATTCCATCTTAAGTTAAATGAAAAAAAAGAATGACCGTATACTATTCTGTTTTAAAAGATAAAATATTTATGCAAGGACAAAAGAGCAATATATACTAAAATTATAACGCTTAAGAGATTGTTTATTTGTTTCTGTGAATGCGCTATTTTGTAGAACTACCAATTAGATATAAAAAATACATGTATCGTTTATTTATATATTAGGGACGCTTATAGGCTATCGAACTTCATGCTACAGCATTCTAGAGTGGAGCATTAATGATACAAATTGTACGTGAGAAAGTACACTAAGCGAGTATAGCGTACCCGTAAATGAGCGAGCGAACCGAACTAGATATCGGATTCGGAGTTCCAAAAACATAAATGCCACTGAAACCGTGTGCACAGCTATTATTCGTATAGTAAATAAAACGTACTTTAATAATTGGTAGATTATTAAACACAGTTTAACTATATAATCATTACAGTATTTAGTTTTGACTTAAGTGTATAAAAAACTGTGAGTTACTGATAGCGAAAATTAGGACTATGGGTGACCTCACGTTGCTTCCACGTACAGGAAGAGAACAAACGATCAAATCCCTTTCTTAAAATCTGAATAAATAAATTTCCTTAAATACACAACTCACAAAACTATAAATTAACCATTATTTAAACAAAGAACAAACAGTGGAAATAAAATGCAATAGTACAACGATAATTCTCTAACTCGACCACAAAACCGACGCATATATCTTCTAAATCTATTTTATGGGTTCACATGTCTTAAACATTAGCTTCTGACCTAGCACCGATAAAATTGAACTTGACTCCATTGCGAGATTGAATCGTACCTAAATGGGCAAGGAAGGGCTATAATAGACGACACAACTTGAGTCAGTCATCCAGTGAAAGAGATCAACTTTAAAATATATTATCATTATATGAAAAGATTTATATTTAGAATATGTATATTACTTTTTTATATCTGTTCGGCACTAGTACAATCTCAAAATAGTACCAACCGTTAATGTACATTATGTTTGTCCATGCCATAGAATAAGATTTTATTTATTTTTTACTTTGTTATCATCCGTATGTATACACGGGTTCTTCACTTTACCTATTGTTTAGCTACATGTACCATACGCTTGTGATAATTATTTTAATGTTTCAGATGTCATCTTTGACCCTCGTGTCGCTTTACTATATTCTGTATATAATATAGATCTTAGCGTTAGAACAATGTCACCTCATGTTCACTGATGATGTTCCTTAAGATCTCTCTCGCTCTCTTGGGATCCTATGTCCCCAAACTGTCGGGACAGAGGGCAGAGACACAATGCTTCTCCATCTTGATCTGTCGATGGCTTGACGCTTCACCTCACTCCAAGCAAGCCCAATTTTCGCACACTCTGCAAGCACTGATCTTCGCCAAGTTTGTCTAGGTCGACCACGTTTCCGTCTGCCTTAGGGATTCCAGTCCAATGCCTGATTAGGGATATGGCTGTTGTCCCTTCGCAAAGTGTGGCCGATCCAGGTCCATTTTCGACGTCGCACTTGATGTTCTTGATGGCTATAGACTAATCTTAGAGGGAACTTATACCCCAAGAGTAGCTATCAAACACATCTATCCGTGCTTGGCGACAGAAAATCAACTTGAGAGTGGTCACTGGTCAGGCGAGTATTAGAGGCTTAATTTTTAATTATAGGTTTTAATCTCTGACCACAATTTCATCTGATTTGAAATGACGATGTGTTCTAGGATGGTATATACGCTAAGCCTAGAGAGGGACATACTTTCAAGTGCAGCTACTGAAACACATCAACAGGAGCTCGGAGACAATTTTTTAACCTTTTGGTAGCTAGACAGTAGACAGTGGTAGGTTGTAGAGCTACGCTGAAGCTGTTAATGGTTTCAGCATGTATGGGCCGGCTCGCCCGGGGTAATACCACCATCTCACTGAAAACCGACGTGAGGTAACAGTGCTTGCATTGTTGCGTTTCCTCCGGTCAGTGAGAGCGCCGAGGACCCACCTCCCCTCCCCTTCCCCCTTTCCTTACTCCCCGTCACCCACAAGACAAGTTGGGAACGCACTTGCGACTCCCCTGGTGTTGCAAGTGCCTATGGACGGTGGTGATCACTTAACATCGGGTGACCCACCTGTCCGTTTGCCTCCTATGTAAAAAAAACGACAGGCGGACATACAAAAGCCATACTACAATGCTATAGTTTCATCACAACATTTCCCAACACTTAAAGCTCAAGCTCATTGCAGGATTCGAACCAGCACCGACCGACATAATGTCCGAACACACCGCTATTGAATCATCGTTATTTCCCAATATCATGTGTTCATAATTATAAGCCAAAAGATTGCTATATTATGGTAGCGCACACACGGCAAACTAAAGAACCCAAACATCAATGATTTAGTCTCAAAAGCAGAAAGACACATTATCGTACAATGTTATATATCTTTATATATAAATTTCTTCTGTGCATGTGTATGTCACTGAACTCCTCCTAAACGGCTGGACCGATTTTGATGAAATTTTGTGTGCGTGTTCCAATGGATCCGAGAAAGGTTTAGATTCACAGTTGCGCTGCGGTTGGCTTTTAGATTTTTTTTAAATTATCAATGCTGGACAACGTCCACAGGGACCGCTAGTATACATATATATATTTATATTGGAAATACTAGTACACTTACCACGTTAGCTTCTGTATACTATACTGTATATACCGATTATTATTATAACTATAGTACAAAAGATAGTATTCCCAGTGGAAGGGTGGCTTTACTGTTACGTCTATTTGATCATATTAGATTGTATCCAAACAAAATTACAATTTTGTAACCACGTCGATAGATAAATGGATATGATGAGAGTATTGTGTTCGTTTTATTACTGTTCTTTGGATATTTTCGGATTATGATTCGTTATTATAATTGTGAAAACATGAAAATTATATCTTATTATAATGTTATATGTTACGCTTACTCAAAATACAGTTAACTAAGTTTGTGTCTACGATTTTATAGTGTACGAAACTTTATGTTATCAATTTCGTACTTATGTTTTCTAAACCATACACAAAAAAAATAGCATCAAATCTAGCAATCTTAATTTAAGAAGTTTAATCTTATTCACGTGAATACCTCATTAATAAATGCTTTATATGTTATTTCAAGGATTAAGAACCGAGAAAGAATTTATAACAGTTTTATACTATTACAAAATAATTTAAGGCATGAAACAGTCATACTCCAAAGAATATAGATACATTAAAAAGAAATTAAGGTGACAGTTAGTCTCACATACGACGATTTTGATTTAGAAATATAATAATTGTGTTTGGATCACATAATATTAAAATTATTCAATAAGATCACCATTTAAAATTAAAGCAAAGGTACCAAAATATTTGTAGATACATATTTTGTATTGTCAATCAATAAATAAAACAAAGCCCCCTAACGCGTCTGTCTGTTTGTCTGTTCGCGATAAACTTAAAAACGACTGAACGGATCTCCATGCGGTTTTCACCATTAGATAAAATTATTCATGAGGAACGTTTTAGTATATAATATGTCTAGGATTTTTTATAATCAGGGCGGGACATGGTCTGACGTGTCCTCTAGTACTTATCAAATAATTTAGGCAGTATTTTCAACTACCTTTACATTACGTAATATGTGTTTTTTTATGCCAATAATAATAATACAAAACATAATAGTAAATATGACAAATATAAGTTTTAAAGAAATACATTTTAGTTCGGTACGGCCTAACTATTGAAATAAATTTTATACTACAACACCAGGTGGCTGTATGTTACAAATGTCTTTGCTTAATGTTACGAGACAATATTGTTTAATGTTGAGGGCGCCACTAGTTTTTTTTTTGTTGAGTCATGTTCTTTTACTGTGCATCATATAGTATGTATTTGTTTTTATAATAAAATCCAAGTATTTCTTTTACACAAGAAGTCTTTGTTTGTCAGTATCCCAATATTAACTTTGTAAAAAACTTTTAACTTAAAAGGGATAGCCATTAAACAACTACGAATAAGGAATGTAATGTTTACATGTCGATTTTTTATACGATTATTTATTTAATAGAAATTAAAATGAGTAATCAATAATTTATGATAATTGTTTAGAATTTGTTTTATTTTAACAGGTTTGTTTTGTTTCGACAATCTAGCATCTTTGTTGGTATGAATTAGCAAATTTTACAATTCGATAAGAGGCAACCGTTTCTATTAGTTCCACTTATATTTAATAATAATTGAAATCACAAATGATTTCGATTTGGTTGCCCCAAGCGATGAACGCAATCGAGATTTAATTGAAAGATAAGGAAGCAATAAAATGCAGATGACGTACACTATATCCGATAGATATGTCTTGATAAACCTGATTTTATTATAATTCGATATCAATAATCAATAAATAGTATAAAACAAACTAACTTTTCGTGGTCGTCTGGTAAAAGTCCACGGACCCTTGCGACGACTCTTAAGTTCATTACACTCGAGTGAAGCCTGGACGGATAGGTAGTTTATAATATCTACATATATATGTATATATATGAATATAAATCTAACGTTTCTTACTTTTTACATTTTTGTGGAAAAAAAATCTTGCAGTTGTCTTGGAATAAGTAATAAAATACTTCGTTAACGATAAAAACTCACGATAACAAAAGTGTGTGTACTTACGTACACGCGTTAGAAGTTATACTTCTTTGGCGTAACAAGATGAAAATCTTTTAAAGTTTTATATCTTTCGCCTTTTTCTACGTAGGGAAAACGACACCAACAATAGAAAAAAGGTATTTAATACATTGAAAGTTTTAATACAAAGAAATACAAACAGCAAATACCAAGAAACAAAATGTTGACTATAGCAAACTTCAAGGTGTCGGTTTTTCGTGGTGGTGTGCGCGCGCATCGTAAAAATTTACTCTCACATTTATCCCTAACGCGCCAAAAGAAGTATAACTTCAAAAAAAGGAGGAGGTGTAGTCCGTTGAAGCTGTTAAGACATTGCTTGGTCAATAGCCTAGTCAGTTCGAAAAAAAATCAAAATCAAAAAAAGGAAATCATAAAGCATATCCTCGAGTAACATTTAGTCTTGGTTCCATTAAAATCGATTCACTCTATCAAAAGTTATAGTAATTTTAACAACGACGCGACTTAAGTACGAGAGAAATGGACTTAATAACATTCAGATGATTTTATTAATCACTGTATTTTTTCATTAGTTACCACGCGGACGGAGTCGCGGGCACATCTAGTAATAAATTCCGTGCATTCCGGTAAAATTACAAGCATTTTACTTAGTTTGCAAATGGAGAAAAATTCAGAACACTTTGGCCATAATTATCATATTTTCATGGAATTTATTTTAGACAGATTATATAAAATCAACACCAACACAAAGAAACTGCGCGGTGTCCATATTCATTTTAAGACACTTCTTAAATAGAAAATTCTCTCGGTGAACAACACAGAAATGTTAAAATTAGGAAAAACAAACGAACGTTTTACACTAAATGTAGCTCTCTGCAGGGGAATTTTGTAAATAGCACAGTGTCTGAAGCGCGTGCACAAACTAACGCTGCGAAAGATCCCTGTTTGGGGTGGAAATTCTTAAAATACATATATCACATTATAACTCTTTGGAAATTATTATTTCTAATCTATACTAATATATAAAGCTGGAGAGTTTGTTTGTTGGGTAGAACGCACTAATCTCAAGAACTACCGGTACGATTTTAAAAAATTATTTATATACTCATTTATTGAGGAAACCTATAGGCCAGCCGTAGCCCGGTGAAGCTGTTCAGACCTTACTGGGACAATAGCGTAGTCAGTTCGATAAAAAAAAGGCTATAGGCCAGTGGTTCCCAAAGTGTGCGCCTTACAAAGCAATGAGGCACTTCCTTTAAACTTTCTCGGGTAGCTTAGTTGCTTAGCTATTCATAGGAACAACGTAGACCATTAAATTCTCAGCACAAACAAATACTTGCTGTGGATGTTTTAATATTTGTACTTATCTAGCCAGTATCATTGTGCGTTTTTCTATTGACTGTATCCAGGCCTTTTTTTGTTACTTCTTTTTTTGGGGGCACGCTAATTTTCGAAAGTTGTAAGTCCATATTTATTTTCAGTTTTTATGGCAACTTTTCAACATTTTCGTAATTCCCTTTAAGAGCACTGCGTGCCACCACAAAAAGGGCCTGACTGTATGTGTTATTTCGACTAGCTAGCTAGGTTAGGGCGCCGTGACAAAATAGCAAATTAGACAGTGTGCATCGGACTGAAAAAGTTTGGGAACAGCTGATATATATATATATATATAGGTTTTTAACTTTGTGCCCATCAATTAGTAACGATACAGAGTTTAACAAACTAGCTTCTGCCCGCGACTTCGTCCGCGTGGAATAGTTACTCTGGGCTAACTAACACGTAATGGAAGCTCTCAAAAGGAAAAAAAAACCCGATGCTGAAACATTCTTAATTGTTGCTCCGCTCCTATTGGTCTTAGCGTGATAACATAGAGCGTATAGCCTTACTCGATAAGTAAGCTATAATAACACTGAAATAATTTTTCAAATCGGACCAGTAGTTAGTAGATTATCCCCTACAACGTCACAAATTCACAAACTTTACCTCTTTATAATATTAGTATAGATGTTTTATTTAACACTAGCTGTGCCCGCGCGAAAACCTATGTAAAAAACAGCAATTAATAAAGTCGTCTGAACGTATTAAGTTCATTTACTTATCTACTTTTCTCTCGTACTTAAGTCGCGTCGTCATTAAAGGTACAATATCTTTTGATAAGACTAAATGTTATTCGAAGATATGCTTTATGATTTTCTTGAAGAAGTTTCATCATGAACGCAACATTTTAGAGGTGATACGTGTTCGTACAAACACAAAAATGTAAACAGTACGGACACGTTAGATTTACATTATTATTATATATATAGATATAGCTTGTTTTAAAAAAACAGTCACTCATAATTATTTGCACTCGGTTACAGACGAGACATGTGTGCTTAATTTACATAGAGTAGATATTACGAACAATTTGTCTGTAGAGGGATGCTGTCTGCGGGAACGGTCGCATGCGGGTATTCGCTCACTAATTCTCAGCTTCAGTACATAAACTTCGATTAGGTAATGACCCTAAATTGGACATCAATTTATCTGTTAACCGTAATTAATTTGTTCGCTATAAAGATATTTTTCACCATCGATATCAACAAATTCAACGTTCCATTGATTGAAATGGTTTTTTTTTTCGTCAAACAAAGTGGTCGCCGACAACAAGCAATAATTGCGTTAACATTAAGTAGTCATTGGTACACGTGTTCTGCATTATGTTATTAATCAGTGCATGATTTATATTACCCTGGTAGTATTAATAATGATATATGTGCAATCGTGTTGCATAACTCTTCTTCTTCTTCCTAGCATTTTCCCGGCCTGGTAACATGATACCAGGTACCTGGTCCGCTTTCTTACTAGACTTCTTCCACTTTGCCCGATCTTCGGCATCCTTCTGTATGAGGTTATTTTCCTTTAAGTCCGCCTTTACCACATCCAACCAGCTTTTTTTTTTTTTTTTCTCGAACTTACTACGCTATTGACCCTGCAGGGTCTTCACAGCTTCACCGGACTACTAAGGCGAGCGCTTAAGGCACTCAGCCGATTTGGTTTTTTAGGTAACATACACAAGGGCGCACGCGCACCTCGGCTTGGGCTGTTATCTGGAAAAAGTCGCGTCTGACCTAGCTAACTATTCTAAGCTATTCATACATATATACATTTGTGAACCATACAATCGAAATTGCATGATTCACAAATGAATACGTGTATATCGGAATGAAACGAACTAAAGCTATTCGATTCAGTTCGTTGAGGGAAAAAAAACAAAACCCTCCCACCATGTGTATGTATTTTCACGTGTGTGAGAGAGATGATCTCATATGTGTGTTCAAGTGATGTAGGTGAGTCACTGTATCGCGATAATAATATCTCGAGGGCTCCGCGCGGGGGCGGCCTAGGCTCGAGATATTACTGAGAACCGCGATGTGTGCGGGAGCTAAAGAGGATACATCCAACCAGCGTTTCTTGGGCCTTGTACAGTTATGTTGAGGCATCTATTTCCGACGTAGTCTGGAGTTATGTGGCCGTACGTTAATCGTGTTACATAACTAATACTTAGAAAAACTTAATTTTGTAGATTTTTTTTTCATTTTTGAATGTATCCACGTCTTATTTGTTCCTGGTATTATAAATGCCGTTGTAACCAATACAACGTACAATCTATATCTCAGACTAACAAGATGATATTCTAATCATTGTGAATAATGAAGTTGAAATAAGTATTAGCTACAGACTTCGCCACGCTCTTTGACCACTCTGATTATATCTGCACAGATTTAGGTACAAATTTGTACTATATCATACGTATACCATTGAGACAAGGATGAATAAATGCTAATTTTAAATTCCTATAATAATATCTTAACTTTATTTTGCTTTGAACTCTACATTATGTGCAAGCCCGAACTTAAAGCTATTATATTCAGAACGGTCAAAAAGTTTGATACCGACTTACTATACAGCATGTATTGTAATTATATGCTCAACAATGTTATGGATGACAGAGTTAAAAACTAAGCAATAACTCAAACCGGAGTTTTTTGTATGAAGCACGGATTTCTTATTTGCTGAACTACTATCACTATCACTAGGTCATATTAACATATAAAACAAAGCCGTCTGCCACGGCTGTCTGTCTGTTCGCGATAAACTCAAAAACTACTCAACGGATTTTCATTCGATTATCATCAGTAGATAAAGTGATTCATAAGGAAGGTTCAGTTATATAACTTGTCAAGGGACCTGCTAGTTATCACTAAAAAGAAATATAAGTAAACTTTCCTACACTTCGTAAAGTTACCCTTGTTACCAAGACAACCCTGTCTAAAAATAGTTAAGGCACGTATCCTATCGACACTGCGAGGGGAGTGAGCGGATGTTGCGGGCAAAACAAGACGTACGCATCCTCGTGAGAAATATTGTATACTCATCATGTTACACTTTTTTTTTCAATGAATACGAGCGGTTATCCTCTACAGCCTGATAGGCAATTTAGATAATAGACACTCTTAGTATATGATAGCATGTACTAATTATTACAAGGAAAAAATATGATAGAAGACGCTATAAGATACCAAAAAAAAAAATTGTATTACTATTCTTGCCTTAATTGTGTAGTTTATCACTCACTAGCTGACCGGTGCAACTTCGTCTGCATCGAATCGGTTATGTAATTATTTACGACATCACAATAGAAACCTCAAAAATAAGAGTATTTTTCCACTATTTAATGGATGTTATTATACATATAAACTTTCCTCTTCAATCACTCTATCTATTTAAAAAAACCGCATCAATATCCGTTGCGTAGTTTTAAAGATTTAAGCATACATAGGGATATAGGGACAGAGAAAGAACTTTGTTTTATACTATGTAGTGATATATAAGAGGTTAATTTAAATTAAATAAATATATTCTACTTTTAATTAATTCTACAGCCGGTGTATCATACGCAAGAAGCGAATGTTCTTTTTGTTCTACATAGTTTGAGGTTGCGTTATTAGAGATGAGACAGCACTAATATCGAGATTATAAATCTATTATTATTATATTAACAATAACTGAAAACACAGTGTATACATATTTTAATATATTTCTAATGTACATTTATCGAGAAGGATCTATTTGTGTATTCCGTCAGTTGCCTTTTAGAGCCAGCCCTCTAGCTTTAGCGTGTTAAATCTTTGGCCATATTGTAATTCCATATCAGGTTAAATTGTGGTTAAGCGTATCCCTACATATTATAAAACAAAGATCTCTGCTACGTCTTTCTGTCTGTTCGCGATAAACTTAAAAGACATTGAACGGATTCTCATGCGGATTTCACCAGTAGATAAAGTGATTCATGGGGAAGGTTTAGGTATATAATTTGTCAATGTTTTTTTTTATTATCAGGGATTATGCCTGTAACGAACCGCTCGTAATACATAAAGCTTTAAAAAAGACTACAAATAATTTTTGTTTACGTTGAAGATTCCACAGAACTCAATTTCCTACAGAGATGTTTAATTATAATTTAATTGTATTTTTTTAATAGTTATCGTACTGAACGTACAGTACAGAACATGTAGAGGTGGTAGAGCCACGCTGAAGAGATTACTGGTTTCAGCATAAATGGGTCGGCTCGCCCGGGGTAATACCACCCTCTCGCAGAAAACCGACGTGAAGTAACGCTGCTTTCATTGTTGCGTTTCGTTCAATCATTGAGAGCGTCGGATAACCCAGCTCATCTCCTCCTCCCTCCTTCCCCACTCCCCCTCCCACAAACACAGGGTGGCAACGCACTTGCGACTCTTCTGGTGTTGCAAGTGTCTATGGACAGTGGTGATCACTTAACATCAGGTAACCCACCTGTTCGTTTGCCTCCTATGATCAATAAAAAAAAAACTTTTTTCCTATCCATAATTATAAACAACTTATTAAATAACAAATATTTATTTATTTATTTAAAACATTAGCGAGATTATTTAATTTAATATTACTGATAATGAAATATAATACATATATAAGGTCGATCATCGATATCGAAAAGTAAAATTAATAACAAAAATACCTCATCTCTAATACACGCTTGCGTATCGAGTACACGGAAACGCGCAACCGCGGGTTGCGGCACGCGGACTGTATTACAGGCGGTTGACAACTTTGCACAGATATGTCAGGCTGTCCACTAAGGTTATTGGCATCTATTCGCCACAGTGAGACGTCTCTCATATATAATGAACTAGAATGCGAATCGGGAACCCTTTTTTTTTCAACTTTGCGGAATCATCTAGTCGAAGCATAGCTCACCCATATAAGATAACCGAGTAGAATTAACCTTATTCAACTGTGAGAAAGATCGTACTGGTTACAGTAACGTTATCAGAACATTCATTAGATCTGAAGTGAGTTTATTATTGAATGATAACATAATTCGTTGTTATTTCAATAAATTGTTTGGAAAGCTTTAATGAAATATGTTTATTTCCCTAAGCGATGATGACTTACGGCCGGTCCCTACAATCTAAC
Source organism: Antheraea pernyi (assembly GCA_015888305.1). Lineage (NCBI taxonomy): Eukaryota > Metazoa > Arthropoda > Insecta > Lepidoptera > Saturniidae > Antheraea > Antheraea pernyi. Next base: position 683,456 of record MU158750.1, on the reverse strand, counting down.
TCTAGTTAAATGTAAGTAACTATTTGAGATAGATCGTGTTTTCTAATGTATCTGTGACCGGTGTTTCAATAACAGTATGCCTTCAAGCTCAAGGTCACACATAGATGGGATCTCCTAACTCCAGTTAAGAACGTCCCTGAGATACGTTTTGTTTCTGCATGTAAAATATTTAGTCTCATGTTTAAGATGAACATTATAAGTATATTTAATATTTACTAAAATTATCATGATTCGGTGTAATAACATGTCATTATATTTGCATTTATTTTTCTATTATACTTTTCATATTTTATATTTTTATAATGGTTTATTATGTCTAATATTATATCACTGTTACTGAGAAAACTATGAAACCACGAATCCTGTAAAAAAAAAGAAAATGCAGTCCTCGGGAATAGTCTAAAGTTGACTAAAATTTCTGTTACATAAAAATGGCAATATAGCAAGCAAACCATAATCTTGAAGAACTTCGTTTTTAACCGGAACGAAAAATTGTAAGGCTAAAAGAGCCCATCAGACTTCGTAACTATATAATAATAATCATAAATACAATGGTACAACAAAATAATCCCAAAGAGGGTTGATGTCAGGCAGGCGGCCGATCGTAAAAATTAAGCCAAATCATATACCACAACATGACAAACATGTTGTACCAACCCTACTTATGTGGGATAAGGGTAAGAAGAAGAAGAAGAATTTGGTGTATTAACAATATTTTAATATAATTGTCATTGAAAAATTATATCTATTGAACACATTTTTACCTTGTCATTTACTAAACATATACTAAACATTCGAACCTTAAAAAAAAAACGAAACACTATTCTTGGCTTTGTTGAAAAAAGTCTACGTGGAGTTTTTGGCGAGATTTTGGTCTGTCATGTAGTGGATTTTATATTTGATTCATAATCCTGTGTTACTTGACTCTATATTGTGTAAAATTGATGGTGTTTTATGTAACATATTTTGTTTATTGTGCATAAGCGAAGTGAATAGAAAATAATACCACGGTACGAACCATAAATTCAGAGATGCCACAAAAACTCCATGGAATGTTCTAACAAGATGGCCACCATCTTGTTAGTTTGGCCATCTTGTTAGTTCATTGAAATTATATCAAGAAACTTGTAATATCGATACTCACTTGACGATGGCAGTAATAGTCTACTAGAAGACTGGTTGCCAAAAATGGAATGGAAGAAGAACTTGCAATACTATTAACTACTCGACCAAATATAAAGTAAAAAAAACTACGTAGACTACGTGATTTGTATGACGATAAAGGATAACATCGTGATGAAAGCACAGCACTGTAGTAGGTCTTTTCCTAAGTCCGCCCGGCTAGCTACCACCCTCAAATTGAGAATCTGTCACCAAGCACCTGTCGGTATGTTCCGACAGCTGCACTTGAGACCCAGCCCACTGTAGGTTTACCGTGTTTACCATGTTAAACGTCATTTATGATCAGAAGAGATCGTGGTCAAACCTATAAAGTATTATAAAAAGTATCTGTGTACTTATGTACACGCGTTAGAAGTTATACTTCTTTGACGTAACAAGATAACAATCTATTCAAAAATTTTATCTTTCGCCTTTATCTACGTTTGTAGAAAAAACGACACTAACTATAGGAAAAAGGTATTTAATACATTGAAAGTTTTAATACAAAGAAATACAAACGATAAATACAAAGAAACAAAATGTTGACTATAGATAACTTCAGGGTGTCGGTTTTTCGTGAGGGTGTGCGCGCGCGTCGTAAAAAGTCAAAGTATTGAACAAGCGGTGTGACGCTTATGTCTTGTCCTCTGTACATAAAATATATTATCTATACTAATATTATAAAGAGGTAAAGTTTGTGCGTTTGTGACGATGTGACCTTGTAGGGGCTAACCTCAGGAAGTACTAAACCGATTTTAAAAATTATTTTACCAATAGAAAGCCATGTTATTTGTGAATGTCATAGGCTATATATCATCACGCTAAGACCAATAGGAGCGGAGCAATAATGAAGAATGTTTTAGAATCGGGGGTTTTTTTTTTTAGATTTTCCGCTGCGTGTTAGCCCAAAATAACTATTCCACGCGTACGAAGTCCTGGACAGAAACTATTAATTAATTATATTATTATTATTATATTATGAAGAGGTAGTTTGTGAGGTTGTAGGGGGTAATATCTGGGGAGTCGGAAAAAAACGGTCGAACGGAAACGTTTCTTACGAACTCTGCCTTAACGATGAGAGATATATGATTGAGTTCTAGAAAAAAGTTGTAGCTTGATAATGCCAATTACCGCCCTACGAAGTAAGTGGGTACGGGTCAGCTAGTTAAAATAGTAAACGATGCAGACGAAATCGTAGGTACTAGCCAGTTAATTATAATTTCGAATATTGAAATGGTTGGTATTGAATTTGATGGTACCTATTTTGAAAATTGGGATTGGCTTCTGTTATCGTTGTCATCTAAACGCGGGATCACAGAATCTGTCAGCTATCACGGATTGCGTTAACTGTCTCATACACTTCGTACAGTGACGCATGTGAGTGTGTCAGGGAACACGTGAACGTTATTACAGGATAAGAGGAGAGCGGTGTACCGTTCAGACTGATCAGCCATGACGACACGTCCGCGCCGGATGGGAGTGTCGCGTCCCCTGCGTTTTAGCTGCACTCGCTCGCACACTTTATACTTCCTGCAACCTTGTAGCGTTCACTTATTTTAATAGCGGCTCGAATTCCGATACATCCTTACATCCGCTATAACCGACTGAATATTCATTTACAAATACGTTATACATACAATATCTTTATTGACGATTCGAAATGATCTCTTTACTTCTAACGATAGCTTTGCTCTATTTTTTTGGCAACCAATCTTCTAGTAGATTATTACTGCCATTGTCGAGTGGGTAATGATATTGCAAGTAACTTGCGATCAATTTCAATGAACTAACAGAATGGTGGCCGTCTTGTTAGTACTTTCCAGGGAGTTTTTGTGGCAAGGCAGAATCCTTACCCCGTAGTACTATACGTAAAACACCACCAACATTACACAATATAAAGCCATATAACACAAGATTATGAATAAAACATAAAGACCACTACATAAACATTCTAAGATCCCTTTCAAAACCTCTTTTGGTGTCTGTATATTGTAGCTGTCATCATGCCAAACTACAAGCATCATATCAAGAGTCATAAAACTGTCTGCGTGACGCACCTGAGCGTGTCATCGGGACGACGTTTCCACTATTTTTGTGCTATGATAGCAGCGATCCAATTAGAAACGAGTACCCCAATTACTCGTGTACCGAAATAATTACGCATTTAAAGCGGACAAAACTCCGTTTTTTTAATAAAACCAACTCGTTTAAATCACGCTCTGTCTATCGCAGTCGTCGACCGGATTCTAACAGGAAAATTAACAATGACATCGATGTAATTAATCCGTCTGCACCGGATCCCTGTTGCCGCCGCGCCGGTGGACTCGGTCACAAAACACTCATCCCGGGCTCATTGTTCTAACCCTCTGACCCGTGAACATGTGCATTATAGTTTTTGAAAACACATGCATTGAATTTTCATCAGTAGAGGGGAAGAGTGGACAGTACTTATTATTTTTAACCGATGCCAATAGAAATCTGAGTCTGTGAGTGGATTTTTGAAGTCATACTTCTTTTGGCGCGTTGAGGAAAAATGATGAGAGTAAACTTTACCGATGCGCGCGCACACCGTCACGAATAACCGATACCCTGAAGTTAGCTATAGTCAACATTTTGTTTATTTGTATATGTTGTTTGTATTTTTTTTTATTAAATACCCTTTGTCTATTCTAAGTGTCGTTTTTCTAAAACTCTAAACGTGGAATAAGGCGAAAGATAAAATTTTTGTTTTTTTTTTTATTATCTTGTTACGCCAAAGAAGTATAACTTCTAACGCGTGTACACACACCCTTTTTTTTTAAAGGAATGATTCTAATCCAATCCCATAGTCATGGTAGTCAAATGGTTCACCCAGTGCAATATCAATCCGATGTCCGCAGGTTCGAACCCCGGCATGTAATAATGGATATTTCGGAATTCGCGTATATTTGCTAATTTCAACTGGTTGCACTATCAGCTGACGGTGAAGGAAAAATATCGTAAGGAAACCTGAACCTGATAGATGTAATACCATCGTACGTGCGTAAACATAGAAATATGGATTTCTCAGAGTATTAAATTGCCAATATGTTGAGAGCTTGCATAATAATTTTACGCATACCTTCCTGCAGTGGGTGTTTGACAGCTTGGTAGTGGTGAAGAATCGTATAACGATGTTGGCAAAGATTAATTTTTCACTAGAAACTGAGTTTATTCATATGACCTTGCTATTGATTTTTTTCGAACTGATTATACGTTATTAGCATGGCGCGCTTTACTGGAATTTCATAGCTATTGACGGACTATGAATGGAGTATACTGCAATGGCTACAAATCTACGTTATACGTAGCGTGAGCGAGAAATATATCGGAAGAATACCTAGTTAAACCCACTAAATAGCCTTGACATATTAAGAGTCACCAAAAGCTTCTTCGTGGAGTGAATATCCAAAACGGTTTCATTAGGATAGCTGATAGTTGGAGGTGATCGTTGATGTTCATTGGTAGGGTCATTTAAACCTAGATTCGAATAAAAAGTCTCAAGGACAGTGTCCTTCGTCCAGGAACGCATCTGCACAATAGTGAAAATGCTTCGTCTCTATTATTAAATCTGTTCTACGTAATAAATATGTTTTAAAATAGGAATTTAATTGTATAGAATAGAGTAGTTTTCTTCATATACTGGTTCCTGAGTTATACGAATCCTTTTTGGCATGACCAGCTCAATATATTTTCATGATCTCATTATAAAATTAAGGTCTGTAAATATGAATATATTTTAATGAAATGAAGCCGTAACAGTATTCAAATAAATGTAAATAGTATATATTTGCCAAATTATAGACATACATATTTTAATGACAATCACTTTTTATTCTTGTATTTTAGAGACTTCGACGATGAAGTGAGCCAAAATTATTAATCAAAAAAGTCTTGTATTATATTATCGTCAATTTCAATAAATTCCTTAACAGATAGAATATCACATGCCAATACACAAATACGCAGGCAATGCAAGTAAAATCATTCAGTCTATTCCTCAGATATTATTTACTCAATTTATCTGATCTGTATGGGTCAATACGATCGTTTCCTTTCTTCCTAAATATAAAAATAAGATAAGATAGATTCCTTTAGTATGTACATAGATATGTTTGGGCTTTTTATACTTTCTAATATTTAAGTCCCAACTTTTTGCTTTAAAATACATTTCCCTATGAACCAGTAAAATTCATACAAACTTATATATTTTAATCCAATACACTAAAGTTACTCTCTTTTTAGTCCTAAACATAAACAAAAATAATACTTATTATACTAAATCCCGTAGTAAAATAAAGTATGTAAATACTTAACCAGACATTTATTCATTTCGGTATACTACTAGCACCAGACAGACTTTTATACATACTCACAAATACCTACCTTACGTTTAACGCAACATCTTCCCTACCCCGCCATAAGAAGTTTCACTTCAATAACCATATACTATTTCATATCACAGAGTTCTAATAGTAAAGCCTTAGTAACACAAAAGGCATTATGCAATGATAACTTTCACTAGGCACGTCTGTGTATCCTATTAAGGGAAATTAAATCGTCGGTAGATACGATGACAGAACAGTATTGTTCTCGTAGGTAACCCTGCCCCCATTGTGGCGGACCGGCCGACCGTGAACGCAACCGGACGATTCTAAGAGAACTCCGAACGTTGACATTCACATGACTACAATAAACATGGGCAACGTCGTGATTTTTCAAATGTGGAGCGTAGTAGGACGAACACGGACACTGAATGTGACGTAGGTTTATTAGTACCACCGGTTCGGGAAACAACCCAGTCATCGAGAAGAACCGGCAAGAAACTCGATCTAGTTTATCTTTTCATGATACAGATTTCTACAAACATAAATAGATTTTGTTTAGACGTTTTTGGCATATATATGCACATTGCACAGAGCGTAGTGTCGTTTCCAAACATCACAATCGTTCACATATTAACCCTATAATAGTCTTTAGACATTAAAATCCGTATAACATGGTGCTTGAAATTACTGTTGAAAGAAAATATCATGATAAAACCATAGTATAGCCCATAGTAGGGCTTTTTCTAATCCCGCTTATCTTTTCTTTTTTTTTTACCTTGGGAAATCACTACTGATTCCCACCCTAGCGGGCAGCTGAGGGTGGGGTATGTCCGACTTGCACGGACTAAAACCCCATGGTGCCTTCAATCACCTATAGGCCGAGGAGCAGGAGCTACCGAACTGGCATTGGGTCTACTCTCCGGTAGGTGTCGGCCCCTCATCAGGAGCCTCGTCGCGGTCGAGGGGTCAAAATCATAGATCCCTCAGGAGAGGGCGAGATTTGCCCTCCCCGCCGATCGTAGGAGGCGCATCGGCACAATGCGCCTCAGACACACGGGCCTGTGCAGAAATTCTGCCAGGGCGACGGACGTGCCCGCGTCCTTCGCCCCCAGACCCTCTAATCCCGCTTATCTAGCTCAACTCAATTTATACATATATTATGAGCACGTATAATTGTTCACCGGTAGCTGCATTTGACAGCCAATACCTCTCGGCTTACTGTGTTTACCATCTTGGACCACTTCACTATTCAACATCAAGTAAGATTGCGATCAAACGGTAATGGCTATATTATTACATAATATAAAATAAAGTCTTCTACCACGTCTGTCTCTCTGTCTGTATGTCTGTTCGCGTTAAACTCAAAAACGACTTAACGGATCTTCATTCGTCTTTCACCAGTAGATAAAGTGATTCATGTAGAAAGTTTAGGTATACAATTTTTCAATTACTTTTTTATTATCAGGACGGGACAGCGTCCGCCGGGCCCGATAGTTGTATATAAAAAAGACACACGTCGGAATAAACGTCACTTCGAATTCCTACGAAGAACGTGAATTTTCGTCGAAGAAAAACATTTTGAAAACACCATAGCACCACAGTAAAAGGAGAATCTGTAATATTTGTCTGTTTATCTACCATTTCAAATTTACGAGACCGCTGCCTTGGGATTTTTTGACACATTCCAGCACCACGTTCTGGGTCTTCTTCCTGGGTTTAGCGTTTTAAGCGCGTAGAAAAAAAAATGGTCAAAAAAGAATACATAATATTATTTTTTTAAACAAGCTACTCGCCCCTTTTTCACACGGCTGTGGCGAGGAGGCATATGAAACCAAATATTTTCTTTACAATACGATTGTGTAAAGAAGTAAAAAGGAAATGAGCAAATGATCGTCAATATATCAATATTTTTAAAAGGTCTTCCTACTACATTCTGTGTTACTGAGTTTTTTATACTTGGAAAATTCTAAAACCACTAATCCTGAAAAAAAAAATGCAGTCCTCGGGAATAGTCTAAACTTGACTAGTTTTCTGTTACATAAATATGGCAATATATGTAGCAAGCAGACCATAATCTTGAAGAACATTGTTTTTAACCGGAACGGTGGTGCCGCTCAAAGAGACACTATAAATAGCCTACCAAACCTAAAGCCTACAGAAAAATTGTAAGGCTAAAGGATCCCATCAGATTTCGTAACTGTATAATAATAATCATAAATACAGTGGTATAACAAATAATAACAAAATAATCTCAAGGAGGGTTGATGTCAAGCAGGAGGCCGATCGTAAAAATTAAGCCAAATCATATCCACAGCATGACAAACATGTCGTACCGACCCTACTACTTATGTGGGATAAGGGTAAGAAGAAGAGGATATACTGACGACGAAGCTCAATTTTTGCCGTCCATAATATTTTGCATGTACAAAATTTGAAGATCTTGAAAAATAACTTAAAATATTACGAACGGCTAAGTTGTGTGGAACGACACATGTATTCAATGTATGCAGTTAGCTTAGTTTGACAATCGATCATCTGCACACCTGACTATTCGTAAACAATGACATGTAATGTTTATTGATAATCTCACAGTGAGTCATTAAATTTCAAAATAAGTATAGCTTGTGCTAAGATAACTAGAAGAACTGTTCGCTGTATTAGATAACCATACAAAAATTTAACAACAATGTGTATCACACTAACAACCAAAGCATTACAAGCATTTTTATTGTGAACCATGATTGGTCCATAGGTTTACTTTTTTTTAATTATTTCATTTTAACAACGTCTAAAAAGTACAAAGTTATTGCTATCTATCTTATATCCCTGAAAATTATAAAAGAATTATTCATATATAGAAGAAATACAAGAGCATTCCGAAAGCTTCATAGAAGTCAATACTCTTAACTAGTATTCCTAGAAGTATTGTTATATATTTGTAATTTTTACTTCAAAAGGGGACTTTGTGCAATAAAGATTACAAATCAAGTATGAAGAACTTTCTCAATTTAAATTTTATTGTACATTTTACTTCCTAACTTAGAAATGCCTCCGTACCATAATGAAAATAAAATGGTCTGACACAGTGCGAAATACCGAAGTTATGCACGTGTCAATGTTGATGGCATTGAGGCCTATTTAATGCGTCGAAAGTTTCGGTAGTGCGGTCACGCATCTCGTATGGCGGACGAAGGAGTGGCGAAGCGCGTCTTCTATTCTAAACTGGAGGTTGGGAAGCGGAATCATGGCGGTCCTCTCCTCCAGTACAAGGATGTTCAAAAGCGACACATGAATAGATGCAACATCCTCCTCCTCCGACTCCTCTCGTTGGGAAAGTTTAGCAGCACAGTGGTCAGAATGGCGCAGGATGGTGAACAGCCAACTACGCAAGTTCGAGGCTCAGTGTAAAGCTGACCTTGATACCAAACGTGACTAGTTAAATGCTCGCCCACCTGCTACCATAATATATTATCATGAGAGCGGCGTACTCACGTGCCCTCAGTGTGCACGGAGTTTCGCCGCGAATATAGGCGACATAAGCCATCTTCGTGCGTACCAGCGCTATTTCTCAGACTAGGAGTTAAAGTGGTCGCTGTGGCCGAAATCGATTCGACAATCTTCATCATCCTAACTCATGGCAGCTGTAATAGTATTTCTGTCCCCATTCTCATAAGATAACTAAAGAAAGATTATAAAAATATCTAATAATATCATAAAGGAAAGTATTACTTTCAAGTGACATAATTCTGATAAGAAATTTTAACCCAAATACAGAAATCTGAAACATCACTAAAGAGATTGTCAATGATAAGAGAAAGAAAAGATACATGAGTCATGTAATCTGCCAAGTCTGCAAAAAGTCCATATATATATAATGAAAATACTATTCCTCTGAGGCTCAGTCAAGTCAAAACTACTGAAGGTATTAAATGCCGAGATGGTTCTAGACTAGTTATTTTTGGATTCGATTGACCATAGACCATTCTTTTCAATGCCCAAGGAAGCAGACGGGAATATGTTTTTTATTCAGTTCTTCTAGTCATATTATATTAGTGCTTATGTCATACCTACCATCGAGTGAGGCGCAAATGGTATAATATTTTTTGAAACTTTATTTTGAACAGGTTTTTGCCATTTTGGTATCAAGTTGTTAATGTTGAAAAGGTTATTCTAAGTAATCTTAGTTTACCATTAATCTTTTTCCGGTGAAGCTGTTAAGACATTGCTTGGTCAATAGCGTAGTCAGTTCGAAAAAAAAAAAATCTTTTTAAATTACTTATTCATTTGAAACCTAATCATTTAATTAATAATACTGAACAGTAGTGCCAAAGTAAACTATGCAACAAAGTTAGAGACGTGGAAACCAATAATCTATATAACACTCGTTCTCCAAAATTGAAACTGATTCTCCATTAACGCTCGAATAACAGCGAACAATTAACAGGATGTGACAGCACTATACCGATGAGACAATGGCCAATGATCGTCCAATAGCGGCGATATACCATGTCCAGACGTGTCACATCGAATTACGAAGGTCGAAGGAGCATTGATTTTTAACTGCGTCAATTTCTCACATTCCCTTTATGGAACCATTATCTATTGTTCTTTCCAAACACCTATATTCTAGGCTTAGATAACAATACAAACAATGTGCTAATAAATATTCATTACGATTGAACATCGAACTCAGGATTATTGACAAGTTATAACCGTTCCTTATAATTATCCGAATTAGACCTGAGAATGACTGCCTAAAGTCAAAAGAGTTCTAATTAAAAACAGTAATACTCCATGTAAAGTTGTAACTTGTCCACACTAACGAGAAACCCACGTGACTATTAAATTGATTTCTTTCTTTAATTTTGAAATCACTACATATTATAAAACAAAGTCTCGTCTTATGCCACGTCTGTCCGTATGTCTGTTCGTAATAAATTCAAAAATCACGTAACGGATTTTCATGCGGCTTTCACTAGTAAATAAAGTGATACATGTGGAAGGTTTAGGTATATAGCTTGTCAAGGTTTTTTATCAAGTGGGACAACGTCCGCTGGACCCGCTAGTATAAGTGATGCTATAGGTGATGATATGTAAACGATTCAATATTAGTAACTCAAATTTGACGCAAAAATACAATAAATTATACATTTACCATTTATGTGAGACCCTATATCCAACCGCAATGAGATAGAAAGAGAAATAGGACACAAATCATATTTTATTACTAATTTCTTAATAATAGTACAACATATTACATTTCTGTTATTTAGAAATGATAAATTTATTATTGTAGTACAAATCAAATAAGAAGCGATAATGCACAGTGGTTAGCGTATTCGGAAACAACGTCAATAGACGTAAGTTCAAATTCTTGCGAACGAGCAAGAGGTTTCCGTGAAGTGAAACATCGTGCTGGAATCATAATATGGTGGTATGCCTTTTTCTACACCTAGCTATCGACCACTCTCAAATTGAAAATCTGTCGCCAAGCTTCTGTAATTATGTTCCTACAGATGCATTTAAGAGCCAGTCCCATAAAGTTTATCGGGTTTACTAATATATCTTCAACCACATCATCATTTAAGATCAGGTGAGATTGACACCAAACGACAGCACCTGTAAACTATACAAAAAAGTGTGTGTGTACATAAGTACACGCGTTAGAAGTTATAGTTCTTTGGCGTAAAAAGATGAAAATCTTTTCAAAAATTTTGCCTTTCGCCTTATTCTACGTTTATAGAAAATACGACACTAACAATAGAAAAAAGGTATTTAATACATTGAAAGTTTTAATAAAGAGAAATACAAAGAAACAAAATGTTGACTATAGCTAACATCAGGGTGCCAGTTTTTCGTGACGGTGTGCGCGAGCATCGTAAAAATTTCCTCTCATAATGTTTCCCTAACGCGCCAAAAGAAGTATAACTTCAAAAGAACTTTTAGAACAATCCACTATTATCACATTCCACAGGATATACACCTGATATGTGTACCATACCTCTACAACAAACAACCGCATTAAAACGATATGCGCACGCGCAACTAATAGCCAAAGACGATGAACGACACCCACAACGTGTATTGTATCAGTTTTTTTATAATCATTGATTCTCAGAAACACCGTGTGGTGTGACATCTGATGAGGCTTCCTCTTTGTTTAGATATAATGTAACAGCTTGGCCACAAATTTACAATTTGAATGTGGTAGATAGTCAGGCGGGCAGACTACCTTGAGTACGAGTAACATTGTATATACAGAGAAAATAAAGCATTTTACACTGTATACATCTTACTATCATATTTCTCTAGGTGATACCTTGCTATCATAAAACAAAGTTTTTTTTTTAACTTTATTTTTGGCATCCAATCTATTAGATTATTACTGCCATTGTCGAGTAGTTAATAGTATTACAAGTTCTTCTTCCATTCCATTTTTGGCAACCTGTCTTCAAGTAGACTATTACTGCCATTGTCAAGTGAGTATCGATATTACAAGTTTCTTGATAAAATTTCAATGAACTAACAAGATGGTGGCCATCTTGTTAGAACTTTCCAGGGAGTTTTTGTGGCATCTCAGAATTCATGGTCCGTGGTATTATTTTCCATTCACTTCACTTATACACAATAAACAAACTATAGTACATAAAACACCACCAATTTTACACAATATAGAGTCAAGTAACACAAAATTATGAATAAAAAATAAAATCCACTACATGATAGACCAAGATCCCGCCAAAAACTCCTAGAACAAAGTTATACATAAACCATATGTTGACGACGTATTACTTTCATTATAGCCAACCTTAGTAGTCCGGTGAAGCTGTGAAGACTGCCGGGTCAATAGCGTAGTCAGTTCGAGAAAAAAAAAAACTTTCAATAAATATTTATGTATTTATACCTTAAAGACTCTTTATTTCATCGCAATCAGACATTCGCTTCTTAACCCATGTCTTTAAGAAACTTGTCACCATTCGTGTTCATACTACGAAAATTTACTATATGCTCAAAATATTTAAACATCACAATTGAATTGACAGATTTTTTTTAATTATCAGCCGCCGTACCTCAGACGTGATATCCGAGACGTTTTTTGCGTGCTACTTTATTTCCTTTTACATTTCATATTCTACTTAACTCTATTACATCGTATGTCTATTTTATCTTCTATTTTGGCGTCCTCTTTATTTTCTTTCCTTTTTTGTTGTGCCTCTTTTGATTTACATTCGTTCTTTTAATTATTATTGTGTTTTGTTTTAATGCTTTCGCTGTTGTAATTTTTCTTTCTTTCTTTAATTACAGTATATATCTTGCTTTCTTTACAATCTTTGCCTTTTCTATTTATGCATTGCCATCATTTTTCCTCCTAATTATTTTGCTACCAATTATTTTATTCCCCCTTTGTGTATTTTGTTGGGTCCATTTTTATTTTTGAAATACGTCAATGTCTTTTTCTTTTTCCGTCATCTTTGTGGTACTGCAATGTTATCTGTGGCTCATTTCCTAATATTAGTATACGCAATGTGCGATCAGTTATCTACTCGTAACTTTATAACGACAAATTACTGCATTCCATTTTATAGTCAGCGTTTCTTTCCAAAATAAGGGGCGACCGTCGAGATTCGAAGATAAATCGATTCCCAGGTCCTGGTTCACATGACTCCCCATTCTTTACACATTATTAACATACGAAAGATACCTACATCAAATTGGAAAAATACTCAAACCAAAATTATTATTTATTTACTCCATATAAGTCCTTCATAGGTGGCAATATGCATGTGCAAAAAACAATATATACAATACGCCAATTACGAAGTACACAATTAGGTATAACAATTTTTATTATTAGGAAGAGAACAAGTTGCTTTAGTTAAAAATAAAATGATGAATCTAGGTACT
>MU158750.1:627854-670018 GCA_015888305.1 Antheraea pernyi | reverse complement strand
AGGGGGGGGGGGGGGTGTAGAGTTTTGTTTGATATGTGAGAGTATATGGTATAGGTAGGTATGTTTGTGAAAGGTGAGCGTACATTGTTAAGTATGCATTAATGATTAAATTACAATTACGACACTATTTTTTCCGGGACACGGATTGTAGTATTTCGTTTCCACAAGAATAACGAGAAGTATTAAAAAGGTCTAGTTTGGATTGAAGGATATTATTCCTGAAATCGTAAAACTGCGGTTCAGTAGAGAATTTTAAGTGCCATCAGTCAACCTAAATATAGGCTTTAAGTGAATAATTTAAAGAAATTGATACAATTGCAACCCTGTCATCATTCTATCTGGACGAATCCACTCGGTCCGTGAGAATAAATTTTATACCACAATTTCACTGGAATTGCGTAAACAATTAAATCACAGCGCAGTGGGTTCGATCTTACACGGCGGTTAGACATCACCCCTTCATTACAGAATCACGCTGTATGACGAATGTCGCTACTGTTATTAGTGGAGTCATACGCCGCGGCAAAGTCTGTCGTCGTTGTCCATGCCAAGAATATATTAAGTCATCTCAACTTGTTTAAATTTCAAGCAAATTAAAAAAAATATGTGCATCCGTAATCCACAAAATAGTATTATCGAGGTATTTCTTTACTTTTTATTCAACATATACAATTGTTTTGGATTGTATAATTGAATGAATGAATGTTTTATCGCACGTTTTAGTTTGGACACTGGTGAGCTTAATGCCACAAGGCACGTTCTTATAACTAACCAGCATTATATTGTCATTGTGTAATATGGATACACGTCTTATACAAAGTGAGCTTGTGTCTGAGGGACATCTTACTCCTATGACAAAGCAACGGATGGAGGCGACCCAAGACCATAGCGGCTTTGTTTCGCACTCTATCTATATTGGACTCCAAATTTAAATGTTTATCTAATGTAACACCGAGATATTTGACCTCGTCGGCCCAAGGTATATCGGTTCCGTATAGCCTGATGGGCTCGAGGTTATTACTACGTCGTAAAGGATCGAAGAGTATCGCGGCGCTATTATCAGGATTAAATTCTATGCGCCACCGACGAAACCATTTACCGAGTGTGAAAACGGCCTTGTCGATGCGCTGCCTAAGAAAGTCCGACCGCAAGCTGGAAGTGTAAATAACGGTATCGTCAGCATAGCAACCTACTTCGACCCGTTTAGACCGAGGTAGGTCACTGATGAACAGATTGAAGAGCGAGGGCGCGAGTATGGAGCCCTGTGGCACACCTGAGCGTATCGGGTGGGGCAGGGAGAAGGTTATAAGGCTATAAGGCTAAATATAGACTAGCAGTGCTCGCGATTCCGTCTGCGTGGAACTTAAATGTAAAAAAGTGACTAATAAAATCATTTGTATACCAATATTAAGTTTACTTTTCCCTCGTACTTAAATCGTGTCGTCTTTTGATAGAGTGAACAGATTTTAATGAAAGAAAGACTGAACGTTACTCGACGATATGGCTTATGATTTTATCGTGAACAAATGTAAAAATGATTGAATTGTATTTTATTCCTTATTCCATGACATCTGCAACAATTTTTAACACAAAAATCTAAAAAGTACAGACACGTTAGATGTATTATGTATTCTTATTATATGTATAGAAAAGCTGACTTGTCGATACTTAACCGGAATAACTATTTAATAATATTATTCCATATATCGTGTTATAAACACTTAAAAAACAACTGTCTCGTATAAAATATAGGTTCAACTTCCAACGTGACTCATATGTTTTTTTTTTTTTTTCGAACTGACTACGCTATTGACCAAGCAAGGTCTTAACAGCTTCACCGGACTACTAAGGCGAGCGCTTAAGGCACTCAGCCGATTTTACTTTGACAACTAGCTCAAGGGTGCGCGGCACACCTCGGTCGACTCATATGTGTACCTGAATCTATTATGATCAAGGTTTGTGACTTTGAAACCTAATGGGAACGCCACATTTCCACTGGAAAGTATACTATAATTGTGTTCAAGATAAAAGCTAATCGCTTCGTTGCACCTAGACATTTACCTTTTGTATTTTATATCTGGAATATTTTTGAAATCCATGCATCAACTCTAAAATCTAAAACTAAAATTAACAACAGCATTAAATAAAATAAACGATAAGTTCAATTCCTTAATCAAGAGTAAATACAGTTAACATAGATAAAAGGGAACTCACTAATTAAACTATGGCGAATTAGTAACAGAAAAGGCTCATATCTTTCTTGTTTATATTAAGCTTTAATAATGAATAGTCTAACATGCCAAAATTACAAATATTTTTATTAAGATCATCCTTTTTCGAAACTATCGTATTAGTCGAAGAGATACAGTGTGAATACTTTTTCAAAACGTCACATCATTTGAAAGTGAGTTTCATTTTCCTAACAGGAATACTTAACACGTTGTTTGTATAGCCGACATCGTCTCCGACGACTGCAATGTACAAATAATTACACAGCGACCGACTGACCTCAGAGTTACTGCTACACAAATGCTGTGGAAATATTTAAAGTACTTATATACTTAACCACTATAATGAAATGTAACGTAATATTAATAACGATTGGCATAAAACCTGAAGCTTATTATAAAGACCTTTTTGTGATTTAGTTTTAAAATATTTTGAAGCAGTAATGTGAAAGAGAAGTTGTGCCCGCGACTCTGTCCACGTGTGACGTAATGTAAAAAAACCGTGACTAGCAAAATAAAATTTTGTGAATGTATTATTTTTTTTTTATTGTTGCACGGTTGATAAAGGCAACAGAAGACTACCGAAATTGGTTTATCTTCGCTATTTGTAAATAGACTAGCTGACCCGGCCACGCTTTGCTGTCGCCCAGTTATTATATAATTACATATTAATAAGAATTCATAATTGTTGTTTTAATATAAAAAACTACGTCACAAACTTTACCTCTTTATAATATTAGTATAAATTAGTATTTTCTCGTTTCTCTTAAGTTTCGTTATAAAAGTTATAGGCTTTTTTTTTATATAGTAGCACGGCTAAGTGACTGCTCTGTGCCTGATGGTAAGCGCAGTACAATCCAAAAACAACGGTGACCACCGAGTGATACACTATCCATCGCCGGTCGCCGCTGTCATGCCGGCCTGCGAAAGGCTGGATATGCACAGGCTGATCCCGAAACGCGACCTGCAGAAGCGAATCACTATAACGGGCTTTTTCGCCATATACATGGTGGTTGCGACCGAGTCAGGCTGTAAAACCCTACCACCCCGCTTTCGCCATTGCCTCGTTCGTTATTCAGCAGGGTGCACCACGCGCAGGTGAGGTTGGCTTGTCTCAAGTCTTAGATGTTATTCGACACCCCTTACACCCCAAATCTTAATTATTAACTCCATTTACTTATCTACTTATCTCTCGTACTTAAGTCGCGTCGTCATTAAAATTACAATAACTTTTGCTAGAGCTGACCGATTTGAATGAAACAAAGACTAAGTTATTCTCGTGGATATGCTTTATGTTGAGGTTTTATCGTGAACTCAGTACTTTAGCAGTGATGCGCGTTCATACAAACAGACGGACAGATAGACAGACAAACAGACATTTCTAAAAATGATTGAAATGTATTTTATTACTTATTCCAAGACATTTTTTTTACATGAAAATAAAAAAAGTACAGACACGTTAGATTTACATTCTTTCATTCTACATTCTATAATATAATATAATATAAGCTTATGAATAAATACCATATGATAAAACTTCGGCATAGAATATTCAAAAGCAAAACTTAAAAACGAGAGGATAGATTGTGTCGTAAACTCAATAATATCAAAGACTAGCGGGCCCGGCAGACGTTGTCCCGCCCTGATTATAAAATATATACGAAAACCTTCCTCATTAATCACTTTATCTACTGGTGAAAATCGCAAGTAAATCCGGTTAGTAGTTTTTGAGTTTATCGCGAACAGACAAACAAACAGACGCGGTAGGGGATTTTGTTTTATACTATGCAATGAAGGTGATTCAATTATAAGAGCAAAAGTGGTTACACTTAGCTATGAAAAATATTATAATGAATTTTTATCATATACTGAACTTAGTGATAGTGCGAAGAGAATAAATATAACAAAGAGTAATTAAACGTTAGCGATTATACGTATGGATTTTAATTGTATACTGCTTATTATTATTTTAAAATTATCATAAATATGGTTATTTTTATCGACATACGTCGTGAATAATCTATATATTAATACGTGAAGACCAAAGTTTGTATCCCTTTTTAAGAGAAATGCGCGAAAGGATGAACGTGAAACTTGGCATAATTCAAGTTTATATGGAGGAGAAGTGTAGAAAGCTATTTATTTTATATAAAATGCATTAGAAGTACATTAATTTAATTAAAATATGCATTACTCACACTAATGCTTCAATTTTACACAACATATACCCACATGTAAATAAAAAAGACATTTTGACATTCGTCAATAAAGAACTTCAAAAAAGGTTGCGAAAGAGGTTGCAATGCTCGACTGTATGTATTATTTTACTCTTACGTTCCAATTACCCTTTTCCATTCTACATTCAACAATGATATTAACCCTAATAAAATTCAAACTTAAAAAAATCAATGAGCTATGGTCGAATGTCGATCTCTGGGCGCCCACTAGTATTAGTTAATGTAGCAATAGAAAAGAAATTTAGTGAACATGCATATTATTGTAAATAATGATGCAAATGAAAAAGTAAACATACGAAAGGACAAAATATTTGCTAATAATAAAAAATTCTGAGGGACAGGGTTCTATTAATAGATTTAGAAGTCTTGGCAATGCCACGGTTACAGTATGCCGGTGTCGATAAACTTTGAAGTCGGTCAAGGGCGACTGGCGCTGAAACATTGCTTCAATATAACAAGGTAGGTCAAGTTATTCGTATAACAAGACAGCTTGTCAACCTCATTTAACTGTGCTGCCATAAATGACAGAGGAAATAAAACAAAAATCTTACCTTCTACATCAGATGAACAGACTTTGTTCAAATTTCATATTAACTGGCAATTAACTGGATTATGTTGCAACGATCGCAAGGTTTTATTAAAGGAAATGCAAATCTCAGTTTACACAACTGCTACGGAAGGAAGAAGACATAACAAGAGTTAATTACAAAATGGATTCTATAGAAAATTACCTACATACGTATATGTATTCGTTTACCGATTTGCATGCGTAATGCGATATAATTATTGAAACTCAAAACATTGTTTAATCTAAGCTAATGTTACATTTGTTTAATTTAGTTTATGTTATTACTTCTGAGTGGATTGCATGAACCAATATACTTACAATGTTTCTTCTAAAGAAAAGAAATAAACAAATACCACCGATATTAAAATCCTCGAGCCTATTCAGTTTTACATTTTAGTTAACCAAACAGTAGCTAAATGAAATATACAACCAAAGAAATGAATATGAACGTAAACAAACAATATAATTCTGAAGATTATAGTATAAAACTGTACAACGCACATCGAACGCTTTTTATAAGCAACAGCAAACTCAACAAAAAACCGTTGCATTTCTAAAGACACGGTAAAATGAAGATGTACAAAGGATTGCTGAATCATAGTAAGCAGTAACGGAACGGCTTGAAGCAAGTGAGAGTGATTCTGATGGCCCTGCCCGCCTGCCCGCTATTGGGATACGATTATGGTTCCGCTCTGAATGCTGTGACCGCAAGACGGCTTGAATACAAAACGAAAAGCTTTCGTAGCAATGGAATCGTTAATAGGATGCTAACCATATGCACTATATGCATTTAACATGCTAGTTAAACTCTCGTTTTTGTTGCCTCCTGCGATTCTACTAATGATTTCTCGAATACAATTTCAGTCATAGCTCTAACTTCGATCGGACATTATCTATCGTCGTAATTCAAATAGTCTATATTTGTTTGACACGTAGGATCACTGTTTCAATAAACAAATACATTGTCCATATACAAATCGTTTCCCTTTAATCATATTGTCAACACAAACTATTTAAAGAACGCATCGAATATTAAACAATTTACAACACGTCGCGTCGTCGATTCAATTACAACAAAGAAAAACGTGTATTGTTTGTGTTCTGCGTACCGCACGCCGGTTCCGGAAGACTTGACGATTTGTTTCGTCACTAGTGTTGCCAGGTTTATCGGTATTAAGAACTTTTAATGAAAATCTTATAGAAGTTAGAGTACAACGCAGTCGAAAAAGATATAATTCTTAATGATAGTTTTGAGTTTGCTGGATATTGGTTAATACAGTTATTCGAGTACTAAAAGGTCCATTTTTAACCGATAGGTACACTAACAATGAAAGATTTTAAAACTAAGACGAAACTGACATTCAAGAATAGATTAATCAAAATTGGTGGCTTTATATATAGCTGTTATAATTTGTGGGCCATTAAAACATATTCTGTATGAGTGACATAAAACAAAACACTATTTTAATTACATTAATATTCCACCTAACTAACATAACTTTTATATCATTAACAAAACATATTGGAACAAATGTTATTATTATTGATTTACTCATATATTATACCTTAAAGATTTAACATAATGGTTTTTATGCTCTCAATTGTTAGCATGACTAGGATGAGATACTCTTAAGTCAGGACAACGTGATAAATATAGAGCATGGTGATAAAGCTTTTCCGGAGTTTCCTACATTTAGAGCGTCGCCATCCTAGATAATATAGATCATATTTAATGGTGGTAGAGCCACGCTGAAACTATTACTGGTTTCAGCATGAATGGGTCGGCTCGTCCGGGTTACTACCACCCTCTCGTAGAAAACCTACGTGAAGTTACAGTGCTTGCATTGTTGCGTTTCGTTCGGTCAGTGAGAGCGCCGGAGGCCCACCTCTCCTCCCCTCTCCTCTTCCTCTCCCTCCCCTAACCCTTCTCCCCAAGGGTGGCAACGCGCTTGCGACTCCTCTGCTGTTGTTAGTGTCCATGGGCGGCGGTGATGACTTAACATCAGGTGACCCACGGGTTCGTTTGCCACCTATGACATAAAAAAAAAACAAAACAAAAAAAGGTTTAAAAATCCTTTTAATGTGAATCATCTAATAGCGCGGAAGAGGTTAAAATATATTGTACACGTCGTACATTTAGTACGGTAACAGTTACAATTATTATAAACGTCACGTATGTAAGCATTACTCGTACTATGCTGTTAACAGTAAATATTTGATGTATTGTATGTTAACACAAACTTTGTGTCGCATTCTTGTGAAATTTTATATTTCTTTGGTAGTTCATTATGACGGGAATGTGATGCTGTACGGGCTTTGCAATTTAAAAAACAAATATATAACGGAAATTGATTTCTAGATAAAAAATTGCGGGTTATTACGTAAGTATTAGTTTAACAAATGAATATATTCAATTAAGGATATATCAATAATAATTTTATATTTTTTATACAACGACACAACAGGTTTTTTTCTTTTTTATTAATTCTAACATTTATATATAATCTCTAAGTCAATATCCAGTCTTATATCGTTTGAATTATTCAACAGTTCTACTTTTACGCGTATTACAAGTTAAAAACGTATTTGCCCGAAAACATGGTATATTATTATACTTTGGCAACACCGGCAAAGATTTACAAGTTTCCTTTTTTAATAATATATTCCCTGTTCTACGCCCTCCCTTTTCAAACGAATCAAAATAAACAAATTCTGGCCCTCCTGCTTATTTTATCTAGGGCTGATTATTTTATTACATCTAAGAAAAACTTCCGCACTTTTCGACACCTTTTAAAACAATATAACATCAATATGTAGCCGTTGGGGATGAAACAGTGTATTTAGAACGTAAATATTAAACAGGACTTTGTACTAACGACGCGTTTGTATACTTTTTATTTTTTCAGTTACTAATATTTCCCTCTTTCTATTACCTACTAGTAATAAACTAATATTAACAAATAAAAGTTACAAACTAATGAAAAAAATGAAAGTGTAATGAAGAAAATGAAGTTTTTGGTTGCAGTGCCAATACATTTTAGGCGAAAGTGCAAAGTGACGTCCGCTCTAATATTCAATAATGGATATCCGCGTACTTTCTTAACCCCAGAACTGTTCAAAACCATAACCCTGTTATTACAAAAAAGTTAAATACGTATTAAATACTTGGTTTAAAAAAGTTTCCTAATAAATGCACCGCGCTCGCCTGAGGCAAGTTCGCGTTATCCTTTTTCACAGGTCTAACCTTTTTTTTTTTTTAACGTGGAGGAAAAATCCTCATGGACTGCCAGGCTCTCAGGGGAGACCCTGGACTGAGCCGACCACCACCTACGTGCTACTCACGCAGGGGTGGTGCCTTTCGGCGACTTTAACCGGCTAAAAACTCCACGACAACCTACGCCGCACAATGGGGGTGCCGCGGGGAGCATACAGGCAAGCTCCGCGACACCCCCGGCGGCAGGCGTTTCCCACGCCGCACCCAGCTGAGGCAGCCCGGTTGCAAGACTGCCTCCCAGCCCGCCGAACCCGTGCCATGGGAGTCCAGGCCCCCTGTCCCTTTCTCCCTGGGTTCGGCTGGCAGCGGAAAAGCTAGGCCTCTCCACCGCCCCCCCGCCATTGATTTTTAACGAGGTTTACTCCTCCCCCATCAGCGAGACAAAAGAGCAAGATGGCGCGAACATTCAGCGACCGCGGTGCATTTAATATGAGACCTTTTTAAACCCAGGGTTCAATACGTATTTAACTTTTTTGTAATAACACCGTAAGGGTTTAAGTTAAGATATAAACGAATGTAGACCTTATGATGCAATTGTCAACTGACTGTTGGCAGCGTAAGTTAAAAAGATACCATATTTATTACAAAATTAAAAAAAAAAAACTGAAAAGCGGATTATTATGGCCTAAACTGTATAAAGTATTTTTGATTTGATTTGATTTGAGTCTATATATCATCACGATAAGACTAATAAGAGCGGAGCACCATAACAGAATGTGTCAAAATCGGGATTTTTTTTTCCTTTCGAGAGCTTCCGCTGAGTAAACGAAAACTATTCCACAGGGACGAAGTCTCGGTCAGAGAAGCTAATATATACATACATATATACGTATTTTTACCCCAATTTTGAATAGACGATTATCCACGTCTAACCCCTAGTTAGACAAATGCGCTAAAAGTAATAATAAAATAACAAGGGAGTGTGTGCAGCGTGGAGCCGGAACAGATGTGCATGAAGGGGCGAAAGTAAGACAATATCGATCTTTCCATTGCGCCCGCGCAACACCATTGATTTTAGCCGTTTCGGTGTGGGGTTACAGACTCGAGGGGTCTGCGGTTTGTTTTAGTATTGATCATATTCGATATCACCTTACCGTGAAAAGTTTTTTTTATATATCAAATAACGATGAATAATTTTATTTATTTATTTACAAAAGTGGATATCCATAGCATAGCAACAACCAACAACAATAATAAGAAGGAGTAAATTACAATGAAAACCTACAACGCTTTATCACATACAACTTACACTATCAATAATAATGAAAAATTAAAATTATATAACAGTATAAATGAAACATTATACAAAGAAACAAACTAGAATAAGAATAAACGAAAAAGTGAAAATGAATTCATTTATAAAAACTAAAATTAACGTATGGATAAGAAACACGAAGGCAAAAGTGATCAAGAATATCGAAATATGAATTACTACACGTTGTTTAAGTGGTCATAGATATAAAATGTGTTTAATTATCCTTTTGAATATAAATGCTCAATGGTCATTTTTTTTTTCGATTGGACTACCCTATTTACCTAGCTAGGTACCCTATTTACCTAACAACTAAGGCGAGAGCTTAAGGCACTCAGCCGATTTTATATGGGCAACTAGCTCAAGGGTGCACGACACACCTCGGCTTGCTAATACATGCAATTCGCTACCTGTCTTCGTTTTCTACCTATCAGGCGCATCAAATCACTCGAGCTAACCTAAGCTAAGCTAACTATTCATACATACATATATGAGTTGTTGAAACGTATATGTGTACCAAGCATACATACCTCAACAACTCTTATATATATTTCGTTTCGGATAATTTTCTAAACTATTTCAGTTTTATAAGGGAAAAAAATAAAACCCTTCCACTTTCATGTGTAAGCATGTGTGCGTGCACGTGTGTAGAGGTGGTAAATTCAATGTAAACCCACAGAAACTAAGAGGTAAGAGCAGAAATGAACAAATTTGATTTTATACTTTTTTCTCCTACTGACTGTTCGCACCTGGTACATTATATATAACATACGTGAAACAAACATATACGTGAGATACAAATCAGAAAAAATGCTATAAATACTGATGCACCCACCTTTTTCTATTCCAGAATATATGTAAAACTCAATATCATCATATATATTAATACGTGAAGCCAAAACTTTGTACCCCTTTTTAAGCGAATTGCTTGAACGGATGAACGTGAAATTTAGCATAGTAAAAGTTTATATGGAGGAGAAGTGCACAAGGCTATTTTTTTATAAAATGCATTACAAGCATATTAAAGTTATTAAAATATACATTACTCACACTGCTGCTTGAATTTTATACAATTTTATACACACATGTAAAAAAAGAAGACGTTTTGACATACTTCCTTTTCCTCTTACGTTCCAATTACCCCTTTAATATTTTTAACTTGACTGACGTTGTATGCCTTACATACCCTTTGAAATCAACTGGTCAAATTGTTGGTTAATTTTATAATAATATAATATGTAAATTCATAATATACATTAATAATTAATAAATAGTTTAACTTTATTAAATTTATGGAACCACTGAAATAATCATTATTCTTTGGTCTTCTTATTGAATGTCAAAATTTTTAGGTAACAGGACTGCTTTCACTTTATGACACTTTGCTTCACGTTGTCATAAGTTAAGCAATATTGCCAGAGTCAATGTTAATATTTTAATGTATAGTATTTTTTGTATCGTGAACTCACTTCAAATGATTAAGAAGTATTACCACCTTATGTGACCGCCTGTTGTTTCTTTCAAATTTATAATTAATTTCGATTTTCATTTAGACATAGATTTTTTTGTGTTTATACAATTTAAAAAACTGGCAAATAACTGAGTAGCCATGATGAAAACCTTTGATAATTAGAAGTATTGACAAAAGAACCAGAATAAAGTTCAAACTTTAAAAAATCAATGAATAATGGTTGAATGTAGACCACTGGGCGCCCACTAGTTACAAAAAAATAGCCGATGGATCCTTCTTCCTTTGGATGCCATGTTACTTGTAATATAACTATAACAGTGATGGTAAATCTATAATTATTCTAAGCATATCTCTTATTAACTAATTTATAGATCACACATTATATTTGAACCAACTACAAATGGAAGTAAACGTATAAAGATGTATTGAAAGAAACACTGATAAAAGATATTGGTATAATAACATTCTAAAAAGTTCTGAAATACTAAGATTGTTGAGACTAAAAATTTACTAAATAAATAATACGCAGAACGACACTTTTCATTATTCAAATAGGACTATAAATCTTTACTTTTATGTATTTCTATGGAAGCCGAAATAAGAGCTTGTACATCGAAATAATAAACAAAAAAAATAATAAAACTAAAAGCACTCCTACGGAAGTAAAGCTCAAACTGTTTACACATTACTAAAACCATCAACTATGAACGTTCAAACATAATCTTATCCACGCACGTGCGACTAACAATATGTGTCTTTGGACACTCCTACCAACATTTTGGCTTAAGAAGGTAAACGACCGATTAAACAGGATAAGAACTTATCTATCTCGGAATGTAAAGTTGATGCAACTAGACTAGTGTCGTGAATATGATAATACGGCTACGCAATAACAAACATCGGCTTGAAGAACAAATGAAACAAGAAAGATATTGAAGTAAGGGATTATTACTATCATAAGCAAGGTAAATCTGATTTTAATCAGGCGAAGCTAAATCATTTATTTTTTATATCATTGGAGGCAAACGAACTGGTGGGTCACCTGATGTTACGTGATCACCATCGTCCATAGACACTTGCAACACCAAGGGAGTCGTAAGTGCGTTGCCAGCCTGTTTGGGGGAGGGGAAATGGGGTATGGAGGGGGGATAGAGAGAGGAGGGGAAGGTGGAGAGTAGGTGGGTTACCGGCGCTCTCACTGACCGAACGAAACGCAACAACGCAAACACTGTTGCTTCACGTCGGTTTTCTGTGAGAGGGTGGTACTACCCCGGGCGAGCCGACCCATTCATGCTGATACCAATAATAGCTTCAGCGTAGCTCTACCGCCTACAATAACATAATAACAAGAAATAAGCTCTAGAAATAACATAAATGATACTAAAGCAATGGAATGACTTAAAAATAAAAGTTTCCTAAAGGTACGCAGCAAACCATATTGTATTAACAGTTCATTGTAATTTTGAATACACAAAATCAACACATATATTTTGGTCACTCGTAATTTGTATTTAATTATTGGCTATTTGCATAATCTCCTTAAACACATGATTAACTTCAAGATCACAAATGGTCACACGATGAGCATAACACTTGTAATTTGCTAGTAGAGGTTATCATGAAGAGAGAGAATAGAAACTTATTTCAAAACACTAGATATCAAGGAAAAAGTTCTTTACTTATATACATATTATTTCAAAACACTTTACTTTTAATATGAGCCTTTAAAATACAGAAATCGATGCAAACGTAACAAACCTCATTCTTTACAATAGAATCTAAAACGGAAACAGTAATTGAAATATGTAATATATTTATTATATATATATTTTCTTATAATAATAAAATTTAGAGTGGTTATTTAGCAAGCGAGTGCTCCAATCGAATGCCGTTGCGTAAGTTCTTTAGTACCATCTTGGTAAAAGTAGGTTACGATACCTGATTATGAATCGTATGATACAATGAAATAATTGCATCAATCACAAGTATATGAAGATCTATCGTTTGCAATCCTATCAAGTGTAAATGTATCATCCTTAGTTGAGTTCATCACTTAAAGCAAGACGTGCTTATCTTACATAAGTGACACTCTTTGTACAGCATCTTAAATAAACACGAAGCTTAATAACATCCGCGTCCGGACCACATGCTATAATTTCCTTTAACTGTACTTTGAAGAATATAATTTATTTTTAATATATTGTTTAATTACAAATATTCCTTTTATATGAATGTTATTACTAATCTATGTATGTAGGAGATGCTCTCTATTATGTGCATACTAAGTAGCTTGCTGTTCTGCCTTGTTATATCAAAACACAATGATAAGTCTTAATTTCTGTACACTTTTATGTTGTTACTAAATTCAAACATCTTTACATTGTATATTACATATATATTATAGTACAGAAAAGCCGAAAAATTTAAATATCTGTAATGTGATGTCATGTTGTTACAAACATATTTTTGTGCGCTTAAATCGCAAACGCTGGCTAAACCTTACGAGATAGAACAAATTAATGTATTACGGAATTGTATATCTTAAAGAGATCGATAAAAAATTTCCTGGATGATATATATTTATCTCTAAAGGATAACCCATAGTAATCATTTATATCTTTTTCCAAAAAATGTGTTAATTACCAAGCTATTTTATACAATACAATATAGACTAGTTATAATATTATTAATCATTTGACACTGCCCCATCTTAGTATCTACATTGCTCCCGTGCTAAGCTGGGGCGGGTCGCTAGTGAGAAATAATTTTATTTCTAACCTTAATGGTCGCCGTATGATTTTCAAACATACTTGCAGTATTGTTTGTAATATATAATGCATAAATTATGATAAAAAAAAATTTAAAGAACTTACCATTAAAATATATCACACTATTATCAAATTAAATACACTTATTAAAATGTTTGTAAACATTCACAAAATTCATTCCGTCTGAAAATGAATACTGTCAAAGCAAAAACTGTCACTAGAACGCGACAAACTTCAAAAACGGTTATCGATTGTCGTCATTGGGGTGAGTTACGCAGGGTATAATACGATGAAATGAGATGGAGATAATATTTCTCTTACACCTCAGGGTTGTTTTCATTTAGAGGGGTGATAGACAGAAAGCGCATGCGTAGTTTAACGCCTGCGCGATCGATATGACTACCTCACCCTTTGTTGTTTATTTATTTATTTTACCTTGATTGCAACAGTCTAAAGCCGGTTTATTTTACTTATAAAACACAGATTTAAAATAGATTTAACACAGGATTATAGCGCCAATTTTGCTATGGTATCGTCTCTGGACACCGTGTTGATCGATGTGAGTACAAAGCATATGAGTCTGAATATATAGGGCATATGCACCACTCTCCACGTTCATTACCCCTATTAAATTTAAAATTTGTTAGCCTGGTTACGAATTTTCCAGCAGTTACACTTGACAGCTCTAGAGCTTTGTTTATTGTCACCTTAGACCACATCAACACCTTACACCAGATAAGAAGGCTCAACACCGAAACCCTATATTTGGGGTGTAAGGAGTGTCGAATAACATCGAAGACTTGAGACATCCAAGCTGACTTCACCTGCACATGGTGCACCCTGCTGTATAACGAACGAGGCAATGGGAAAAGCGGGGTGGTAGGGTTTTACAGCCTAACTGGGTCGCAACCACCATGTATATGGCGAAAAAGCCCGTCATAGTGAATCGCTTCCGCGGGTCGCGTTTCGGGATCAGCCTGTGCATATCCAGCCTTTCGCAAGCTGGCATGACAGCGGCGACCGGCGATGGATACTGTGTCACTCGATGGTCGCCATTCTTTTTTTTTTTTCGAATTGACTACGCTATTGACCAAGCAAGGTCTTAACAGCTTCACAGGACTACTAAAGCGAGCGCTTAAGGCACTCAGCCGATTTGATTGATTTGATTTGATCGCCATTGTTTTTGGATTGATTTGGATTGTGTGGTTGACACGGACAGCGTAGTAATAGTACTAGGAGTGCATAAAATTGTCTGTTTATTTATATGACCATATAAGGTAAGGAGACGCGATCATTCATTTGTTTGAACGATATTCTATTTGCAGTACATATATACAAAAGTTTCAGCCAGTCTGCCAAAGAGGATGACATACTCGGTAGCTACAAACCTAATGTAACCTAAGTCGGTTTACATAAGAAGTTAATATCGTTAACAATCTATGATAGTATGTTTACCGCTTTCTTTGTTATGTCTGTACTCTACCTTGATAGTCAAGATAAGTTAATAAATCTTCGTGGTATGTCACAATATAACCCTATTTCTGACCTTACTTTATTTACATTATTCATTACAAAAGTATTATATATTTTATAAGTTTAATTATATCTGCGTCACATTAACGTGACTTTTGTTTTCCTCAGTTTGACCTACGCTAATCAGATCAAATCGTTATCAGCTTCTCCTTCCATTGTCCTTTACTTATCTAGTAATGATACTATAAAAACTATTATTTTTTGTTTATACACATAGTGTTATCGCCATACGCTCCGGTATCAAAATAACTATCGATAAAATCTAAAGTTTACTTTGGTTCTATTTAGCATACATGTAGTACATAAAAGTAGTGGTAGAGCCACGCTGAAGTTATTACTAGTTGTGGTAGAGCCACGCTGAAGTTATTACTAGTAGTGGTAGAGCCACGCTGAAGTTATTACTAGTTGTGGTAGAGCGACGCTGAAGTTATTACTAGTTGTAGTAGAGCCACGCTGAAGTTATTACTAGTTGTGGTAGAGCCACGCTGAAGTTATTACTTTAGTAGTGGTAGAGCCACGCTGAAGTTATTACTGGTTTCAGCATGAATGGGTCGGATCGCCCGGGGTAGTACCACTCTCTCATAGAAAACCGACGTGAAGTAACAGTGCATGCATTGTTGCGTTTCGTTCGGTCAGTGAGAGCGCCGGATAACCCACTTCCCCTTCCCCAAACACAACCCCCAAACCCCCCTTGGTGTTGCTAGTGTCTATGGACGGTGGTGATCACTTACCATCATGTGACCCCTCTGTTCGTTTGCCAGCTGTAAAAAATTAAAAAAAAGGTAATGAAAATTGAATAGACCTATCAAGCTACAATTAAATTTAAACTGAAAATAGTTACAGAAAGACTCTTGTTGCACAATATCGCGATAGTATTGTTATCGCCTTGCAATAGTTTTATAACAATCGCAAGGACGTGGAACTATAAACATAACGTTGATAAATAACTCAATGTTTTTTTACCGTGACCACAACAAAGTATAGCTGCAGTAGCATAATATTTTTTTTTTATCAATTATAACCTACGCCTTGTCTAAGAAATCTATCTCCAAAACAAAGTCATTATACTCATTTCAACCGTTATCCAAAACAAACCAACATAGTAATGTTGATATCTATTATTATGTGGTTATATAAATACCTAGAGATACGTACATTTATAAACATATGTGAGGATTTGAATACGCGCTAAAGAGTTGCAGTAACGAATTAAAAATATCAAGTTATCGTTCGAATCCCGCTGAAGGCACTCAAAAGTGGGAAAAATTTGACATAATATATACACACCAATTATTTCACTCCCGAAATAAATATTTTTCATAGATTCCTATTATGAGATCTATAATTAAAATAATCTAGCAGCAAAATTAGTTGAAGAATTCTTCAAATTCCCCACCGTAACTGTAACCGTAACGTAAAGCTGGAACGGTCAAACTCATCTCAGATAACGGGAGGACGAGGGAAAAGAGAGCTGATGGTCACGTAAAAGTCGATCGAAATTAAAATGTCACTGACAAATTCCTTGTAAAGTTTTTCTTCAAAATCTTTAGCCGCGTCTTATACTTGCTTTGTAACAAGTTAATACACATATTTCACTAAAAAATAATCTCTAAAAAGACCAATTAAATCCAATTTATATGAGATTTTCTCAACTTGTGACATTGGTTTCTCAGTTTTATTATTTTTTTAAATCTATACAATTAAAATAACAACTTTGTACTAAATGAAAGTATATACGACACTTGTAACAAGATACTAATTTTTAAAGTCTGTTTATACTGGCCAATCTCCAAAACGGTTGAACCGATTTTGGCGGGACTTCG
This sequence comes from Antheraea pernyi, assembly GCA_015888305.1. Lineage (NCBI taxonomy): Eukaryota > Metazoa > Arthropoda > Insecta > Lepidoptera > Saturniidae > Antheraea > Antheraea pernyi. Next base: position 652,864 of record MU158750.1, on the reverse strand, counting down.
CCTGGTAAATAGCTGACGTTGTAAGGAGTAACTTAGGTTAATTTTATTTTAAAATTAATTAGGGTTCTGCGCATATACAATCCTTTATAAATTACTAACGCAAAACAAGTCAAAGTAGTATATAGTGGAAGCTGCTATTATCTAAATAATTATAGTTGCATATGTAGTTTACTAAAAATAATCTATCGCAATATCGGAAGCATAGTGCACACCTACAGATGTACGTACATAAAACATTTGACCATGCACTTGCATCGACCTTCATAACTCGTCGATAAGGCACGTAGCGCCGCGCTCTCTATGTAGGTACTCTAGAGTTAAAAATAATTTCTAAACATTTGTCACGTTCAAAGTTCTCATATTCAATAAATAAAATCTATTTGAAGATCATTGTTAATTGTACCATAATTAATTTTAGATTAAAGACAAAATTATTCTTTAATGAACAATCAAATAAATAAACTTTTTTTATAGTAATCCTTAAACTATTTTAAACTTCTTCCAAAATTAGTTAGTTAGTACCTACCTATTTGCATCTAATATTTCGTGGTTGTTATTTCAGCGTGATTTTCTTTTTTTTTAATTAGCATTTTTTCATAATTTACACTTTAATTATTAACAATCAGCTGCTAGTGAAGGCAATCGTAAGACAACTTGAACGTTTCTGATACGATCTCGTATTTTTTTTAATTTTCGGAAAATATAGCACTATTATTCATCTGTGACCTAATGCGAGCAATCTCCAAAATACTTATAATTTCAGTCCGGTGAAGCTGTAAAGACCCTGCCAGGTCAATAGCATAGTCAGTTCGAAAAAAAAAAAAAAAACTTATAATTTCGCTCAAAGTGAATCATTATTTAATGATAGTATTATTTACGTGCATCTGTACCTATTTAAATATAACGTTTTTAATTTATTACAGAGTCTGAATGCCTTTACGTCAAAGAAAGGATTATAAACTTAAATTAGAATATTTACATTTTATTCATTATATTATTTATTTATAGGTATTAGTAGGTTACTAACATTAAAAAACTCAGATTGTCTGTAACCATTCGTATCGTTTGAATTATTAGCGAATTGAACAAGTCTGTACAAGTCTTAACATGCATTACTACTGCGAGCAAGCCAGCAATATATATGTATAGGTATATGACCCTATATAAGAGCGGCAAGCTATGACGGCTATGTTGACGTTTATCCACTCATGAATCACAATTATATATCTATATATAAATAGGAATTGGGAAAAGGGTTAAAGAACATCTTCCTCTCATTACTCATACGATTTTCTTAAATTGTTTTGTAGCTATAGACGCGCTTCAGTGTAAAAAAATTGTAGAAGTTTTTGATGGTCGAAGTTCGACCACTGGACGAGCACTGGTATGTATAATTATATACTATATATCTCCCTAACTACTACTATATCTAACTCTATAATATGGTCCCGAGAACAAATCTTCTCACGTTTTTATTAATTAAAAATAGCTCCGTTTGACAGAATTCAAATCGATTGTAGTTATTTACAACCTAACTCAACATTTATATTTTTCAAAATTCGAAATTATATATTTATATCATATGGGTATATGATTATATATGTACGATCGTTGGCCAGCACAACTACCTCCTCCGGCAAACTTGCGTTAATACTTCATGTGAAACAAGGCAGCACTTGATTATAATTTTGTCGAAAATAAATCGACATCTCACGACATTACTGCATTGTCAAAACGCCTGTCATAACATGCCGCTATTACGCGTATACCAAAATTGCAAGTTTTTACAAGCGTGGGAACCACAAAGCAAATAGCTTGCTAAATGAAATTAAATATACAATTAATTAATTAATTGTATGTAATGTGAGTAGTGAACGTATCAAATTGCGATCGCCCCTCACTCCCTTTATATTGCCAATTCTAAATGATCGATTTGCGCAAACAACAAGTTTGGAAAAAAATGTAATTAGGTACTGTAAATAAAATATTTTTCTACTATGGAATGTATTCATATTTTTTTTTATTGTAGCACGGCAAAGTTACTGCACAGTGCCTGATGGTAAACACAGTATAATCCAAAAACAACGGCGACCACCGAGAGATACCTCCTCCGGCGGTCTTCGCTGTCATGCCGGCCTGCGTAAATGTCTCTACACGTTATATATTCAGTACTTTCATTCAAATTAAATTTCAACAAAAGTATCTATAAAAATAAATTTTTATACGGTCATCCTATCATGATTAGGAATTTCCTCATGAAAGACGGGTACCATGTAACCATGAAATTATCTGAATCTAGCTCCATGTCTTCCTTAGATTCCATAAATATTTACCTTTTAGAAATATTACTCACATATTTATTGTGAAAAAGTATTATATAAAGTAGAAACGCACTATCATATTTTATTTATAGAAACTTAAAATTTTCGTCACAAGTTGTTTAAATGGAATTCACTATTGGAGACACCCTTTTGCTCGCCGCTCGCCATTTTCATTTGCAGCTCGCCGAATCCCAGATTTTGTTTCCACTGACGTAGACCCCTTGAAATTCGAAATCAACCCCCAGGAGATTATATTTTTTAACACTTTAGAGAGGCATGCTATAGCCTATCTAAAACCATGCTACAACCCTGAATAATTAACGAAGTAATGTGAGCAAAACGTAAGAGTGAAAAACGGGCGTGTAGTATGATGTGGCGCGAGTATATTATAACTAAGCCGTAGATACGTCATGTCATAGGCGCTTTAACAGCTCCTTGTTAAAACTTGGCTGGCTATCTGTTTTTTGACGGCTGCCCCGTCAATCCGCTCGTATCTAGCCAACATACAACTATTTCTTTTTCGCCACCGATATTGAGAATATGCCACTTTATTTCCATATTTTATCTAAGACAGTGTGGCGTTACAATATTACTTTACGTATGTGTGCGTTATCGTGCCATTTGTTTTTTCATAATATCATATAAACGTATCTACAGCTTTTAGTTATAATATCATTGAACGTAGGCCGAAAGCGGAAACGATTAGATTAGAGTAAAATCACGGTACACAACCAGCTTCCAACATTTTTCTAATAAAGAACGGACTGTTTTCATAACAAAGCATTGGATTCCAAGTTCCCTTTCGACGCAAATGCATTCAATCGTGACAAAACACCAAAAAAACCTCCTAAGTTCACGATCGAGTACTTTGAAAACCTTCGCTTTCAATTTAACGGATTTACAGTAACATTTCATTGATCACGTGCCGCCCGCACCGTACCTAACGCGATTGTAAGAACACGGAAGAAACCGTTACTTACTTGAAATGAAAATAATTCGTGACAGTAATGTATGAAAAAGCAACTGCCAAGAGGCAAGTATAGTTCAACAACGCGCAAATTTTATAGCCACAGTGGAACGCACCATTTTCCAAAAGGAAGAAGTCACTGATTGCATTTAATCAATAACACATCATTGAATTGTTGTTAGGAAAATACCATAATTAATTAATACGTGTTATATATTAAATAAAAGCGATATAAAATGACACAATTTAACAATGCGCAAATTTTAATGCCACAATTGAATGCTATGCACCATTTTCTAAAAAGATTAACTGACTTTCAACTTTTCTTAACTTGTTTCTCGCTGATTGCATTTAATTAAAAATACACTTTCGGATTGCCACAGGGTTAGCACGAGGAGACTAGGGCACATAATACTTTGTGATAATCTTCGTACATGTCCATTTGATCTTTTAGGCTTGACGGAGAAGTAGTGTGCAATAAAACCGTTTGATAATTTTGTCAACCATAATCAGTATAACCTCGATAACTCAAACCTCGGTAACTTAAAAACCTCTATAACTTCAAAAAATAATATGTTCCCTTCCCATCAGAGCCCAAAACCTCTACAACTTAAAATACGCAACCTCTTTAACTTAAATAAGTAATCTCTGCATTGGCCCTCAGTAACTTAAAGAAATGTTTCCACAACCTCTATAACATAAAATTATTTGTCAATGAGTCAGTTTGGGATACATGAGAGTACATTATCAATTATCATTAAAAAAGAAGCTGAAATCTTGAAGAAACGTGAATCAGGAGAAAGTCTTCAATGTAAAAGTCGGTGTCGAAACAAAAACATCAGTGTTAGTGGCCCCATACTGAAAGAAAAAGCTGAAGAGTTCGCTAATTCGCTGAAAATCAAAAATTTTAAAGCTAGCAATAGCTGGTTAGATCATTTTAAGAAATGACATGATTTAGCCTTTATTGAACCAATTCTTCTGACGCATTCGAGTAAAAATAGGAACAAGGGTACATACATACATATGTACATACCTACCTCTATATTAACCTATCCCTAACATAGACCCTTGATAACTTAAAACCTCTATAACTTAAAATATTTTGTGTTTCCCTTGGACTTTAACTTATCGAGGTTCTACTGTAATTGCTAATCTTAAGACATTTAACGGACTTTGAAATTACCACGACTTTCTTACCTGCATCTAAATCATTTTGAAATAACCACAACTCTCTGATTCTCTATATCAGGACTAACAAATCTTGGTGACTTCATATTATGCTCATGCAACACGACAAAGGAGTGAGTACTGAATCGTATCAAATTGCGATGACCCCTCTCTCCCTTGATATTACCAATTCCAAATGATTTCTTTGCGAAAACAACAAGTTTGGAAAAAAAATCAAAAATACATAAATTAATTATTGTTTTGTCGTGGAAATATTGCAATAATATTTGTAATATGTTAAACACAAATGTTAAAAAAGGATAATTTAAGTGAATGTCATAAGGGAGACTGATGTCCTGAAGTGTTACTTTCAATTTTACTTTAATGAGATCCTCATTTCTATGATTACTTAAATCCATTTTATGTACACGTAGTTGTTATATTTTAATTTATATATAGTGCTATTTCAATTGTAAATACTTATTACATTCTTTTAAAATACGATTAAGTAGTTAGATTATAAATTATATATGTGCTCAAATATCACTCAATGAAAATAATAATTCTACAATTATGATCTAAGTTTAACCCTTTTCCGTCGTTTATTATAAATACTGTATTGTTTTAAAATGGTAAAAATTCCATATTTTTCGTAGGTAATCTCTGGATTTACTGATCCATTACTAAAACATCAATCATTGATAGGAGCTACCTTGAGTGATGGATTATCATTATTAAATTTTATATATTGAGTAACGTAAACGAAGTGACGGCACATAATATAACCTATACAATAACAAAAGCAACAATTTGGTTGGGTTATTTATTTCAATACGGTTTAAATTACATTTAAACGCAAGGCAATGGCGACGGACGGTGATCTTTGAACGTTAAAATCGAAAGTGTCTCCTTCCAATGATAAACAACGTAAAAACGATACAAAGGAATTCGGTGTCCACTTAAAAACGACTTAGAGTCATTACTCTCGTCTTTTACAAGTACCACGGTTATTCGGTTCAACAACTGATACGATTTTGGTATTTTAAAAGGCACTAATTGACGCGTAGTTGATGGTTTGATGTCACAGCTTGAGTTGAATTTGTTTCACTCCTTTTTTTAAGATAAGAAGACAATACTAATGACTACGTAACGTGTGTACAGACAATTCTTGTCTTCGCACTGTTATGTGTGAGTCCATATTTATAATTTGTATAAAAGTGTCAGAACTTTGCTCCCAAAAAAAGTTTAAAATGCCCTTACACAAATAATAACTGTCATAATGAATGAGTGCGACTTGTATTCTCAATGTATAATATTTCAGCAATTATTTACATTTTAATATATCTATATCATAACAAGTTCTTCTCGAGAAAATAAATAAAATATTTCAAAAATAGCGTAAATGATTAAAATAAAATTTATTAGAATTTAATTAAATAGATAATAAAAACTCAAATAGGATAAGAATTAAAGTAAATCTAAAATGTTTATATACACAATGAAAGCTGGTACAGTCGTATACGTATCTTCTGTGACTTATAATACGAAAATGATTCAATAAAAAGGTCAATAGCCAGCAATATCAGGTTGAACCCCCATTGAAATGCATACTAATCAGTTTTTATGACACAAGGCCGTTGTCCTACAGGTAGGGCTAGGTCAAATTCACTTTAGTAACCTAATAAAGTTACTTAGGTCCATTTTTTTTTTTTTTACGTGGGGAAATCCCTTATGGATACGCCACCCTCCCGGGGGAGAGGGTGGGTTATGTTCGAGTCGCACGGACTAAAACCCCACGGTGTACGTCTGCCGCTATAGTTGGGGTGGCACGAGATCTCTATAGACTTCATCGTGCCGCCCCAGCGGTTGGCCCATTAGCGAAAGCGCCGCTGCCGGGCCCCGTCTTTTTAGGAGACAGCTGGGTACACACCGGCCGTCTCCTCCTTCCGCCGGACCTGTGCAATGGGAAGATGGGTCCCCCGACCCATCCTCCCCGTTCCAGCTACGGTGGGAGGAGGCGATCAAACTGCCGCCTCCTCCTGCCTGTCCTCCGTTGGAAGTTACTTAGGTCCTGCCAAGATAATTGTACCTTTACACTTAATAAGTCACGTAAAGTAGAAAAGAAGTCGAGGGAGTCGCGAGAACTTCCTACAGAAGGCAAAACTCAAAACAATGGAATAACTGTGTGCTTTTTTGAATCAGTTATTACCTGAATTATTTAAATGTTTTTGTAGGTGGTAGAGCTATTACTGGTTATAGCATGAATGGGTCGGCTCGCCCGTGGTATTACCACCCTCTCACAGAACACCGACGTGAAGTTACAGTGCTTGCATTGTTGCGTTTCGTTCGGTCGGTGAGAGCGCCGGATGCCCATCTCCCCTCTCCCTTCTACCTCCTCCTCTTCCCCCCTTCCTCCCACAAACACAGGTTGGCAACGCACTTGCGACTCCCCTGGTGTTGCAAGTGTCTATGGACGGTGGTGATCATTTAACAGCAGGTGACCCACCGTTTGCCTCCTTTAATATAAAAATGTCAATGTATAAATTGAAATTATTAACATTAATCTGGTTTATACATCTATTGGCACTCCGAGCAATAATTATATAAATTTTTATATCGTTTTTTAGTGGCCGTCGCTAGTATGGCGCAAGCGCATTACGTTACGAGCATATCGGGGTCAACGGTGATGCGAACCCGGAAGTTTTTCCCATACCAAATGTTTTCTTTTATAACGTTATCAAAGAAATTTTCACTTCGAAAACTTCTGAAATTTGGCGACTACACATAATTCGTGAGGTGGCTTCTTCGCCTAGTGATCTTATTTACTTAATAGGTATGAACTTGAATAAATTAAAAAATCAGTTGTAAGTAATATTTTATTTGTTCAATAAAATTATTAAATAAATCTAAAGATATTCCAAATATTAAGGGCTTTTTTGATGACTATATTAATTATAGCAGCGCAATAACCACAATTTTTTTTTTTTCGAACTGACTACGCTATTTACCAAGCATGGTCTTAGCAGCTTCACCGGACTACTAAGGCGAGCGCTTAAGGCACTCAGCCGATTTTATTTTGACAACTAGCTCAAGGGTGCGCGGCACACCTCGGCTTTGGCTGTTGCCTCACTAATCACAAGCTAACACATTAAACTTTATAGTAGTTTATATTCTAAGACCATTATCGTTTTGGTTATCGTTTTTCCATTCTCAATTATATATTTCTTGTATTCTTTACTAAACCTACGATAAAATCTAAATGAATTGTATTTATTCTTTTCACTTGACCTAGATTTACAATTTTTAATGAATTGAGTCACAAACGACGTATTTGCTTAACGATCGGTAACAAAACGTGGGTAACATTTTTATCTATTATATCAAATTTATTGCAATTCGCAATTTCGTGATGTAGCACTTAGTCTACAGACTTTTATACTTTATAGAATTCAGTGTTTCACCATAATCTCGGCTGAAAGCAAATTTCTTTGTGCCCTATGATGGTAACAAGCTAAACCTAAAGGCGAACTAAGGTACTGTTACTAAGACCTCATTGATGCCCTAGACAGGTTGCAGCGACGGGCTGTCCGTATTGTAAATGATGCAGACATAACCAACAATCTTGAAACGCTTCAGTTACGGAGAGTCATAGCTTTATTGAGCGTGTTTTATCATCTATCATGGCGAGTGTTCTGAAGAGCTTTTTTTTATGTCATAGGTGGCAAACGAACTGGGGAAGGGTTAGGGGAGGGAGAGAAGAGGGGAGGGGAGGTGGCCCTCCGGCGCTCTCACTGACCGAACGAAACGCAACAATGCAAACACCGTTACTTCACATCGGTTTTCTATGAGAGGGTGGTACTACCCCGGGCGAGCCGACCCATTCATGTTGAAACCAGCAATAGTTTCAGCGTGGCTCTACCACCATGAGAGCTGTTTAACCTCATCCCATCCTTCCCTTTCCCCTATAGAACTATGTGAACGCGTCTCCAATCCATAAATTCACAGTAGCTACCATTTCGGCAATACCAAAGAAGTTCGGTAGTTCTTATATCTATCGTATTGTGAAGATATGGAATCGCCTACCGGCCAACGTGTTCTGTTCATCTTATGATATTGAGTTCTTCAGACGAGGTGTGAAACGGCATTTGCACTAGCCAGCATGATGACAACGACTGCCGTTGGTATTGCGACAGTCACCGTGGACTATACTTTTGGTTGTAAGGGGTGTCGAATAACATCATAAGACTTGAGACATCCAAGCCAACCTCATCTGCACGTGGTGCACCCTGCTGAATAACGAACAAGGCAATGTCGAAAGCGGGGTGGTAGGGTTTTACAGCCTGACTGGGTCGGAACCACCATGTATATGGCAAAAAAGCCCGTCATAGTGATTTCCTTCTACGGGTCGCGTTTCGGGATCAGGCTATGCATATCCAGCTTTTTGCGACCGGCGATGGATAGTGTATCACTCGGTGGTCGCCATTGTTTTTGTATTGTACTGTGCTTACCATCAGGCGCAGTGCAGTCATTCTGTCGTGGTTCTATATAAAAAAAATACTCTACTTCCCATCTGATATTGTGTAGTTATTTTACCGACTTTTTCTATACTAGATAAAAAAAAACTCAATTGTAATACACCTAATGATTACTGGTTAAACATGTATTACAAAAACACTACGTTCAATAAATAAACAAAGATCTCTATAACTAATGTTTAAATATCTTAATCATATATTAAAGTACTACACTCAGTGTAATTATGATGAAATCGTAAAGTGATTTAGTGTACGGACGATCGCAATTAAACTTTCATAGTGTATACATGTGTCTTCCCCAAAAAAAATGTTTATTTGATTACGCCAACGCATCTCGGTAATGTTCTAAGCCAAACAAGGTCGATGACCCCAACAGATGTCGCATTTCCGGGAATCATTTCCCACCACATAGGGTTATCTCCTTTGTATTTCTTATTTTTAAAATGGCATCCTTAAATTAATGGACAGAGTTATAATTTGTCGCAATTAAATTTAACCTATCCCTTGGGAACAGTACTTTTTTTAATGAAAGGACTATGACTTTAACTATAGAACCCTTGGCAACGTGTATGCGAAATTTTATGATTATTGGTTGAGTAGGTACGACATGAAAACGTAACAAATTCAAATTTGCATTTTTCTAATACTATTTTGGTGGCAATCGAACAAACGGGTCACCTGATAGTAACTGATCACCGCCGCGAGATATGTTACTGGCCCTTGAGAAAGGAATTTCTTTAAAGTTTACTAATTATATTGGTCCGAAAACGCTGCTGGGAGTTCATTCCAGAGAATCGACGTACGTGGACAAAACGCAATTATTTATAACATTATTGAGGATTAATTTGTCTATTATTTATCCAGATTAATCTAAGATACGGCTAAATCGATTTTGATAAGTCTTTAACTAGCAGAAATAGGTATTTTTGGGTTATTATATATGCTACATATAATTACGCTTTTAATAAATGCCAAAGAGTAATTATCATTATGTGGCAAAAGCAAATCGGTAAAAATGTTGTACAGTGAAAGGGCCTACTATTAATCTAGTTCAAATGCGTAGGTACCATGAAACAGCGAAATCATTTCCATAACAACGGAGCACCAGTTAGTGCAGGTATAAATTTTATAAATACAACAATTTTAGCCCGTCGCCGTTTCGACCTAATGAGCACGGCCTATGCAACCAGGTCGGAACGTCTGGACTTAAAACAGTTTACGCGTATCGTAATGACAATTGAATTTCGCTTTTATAAATCACATGCTGCTCGCTCCGACTTCGCACGTACTTACTAACAAGAAAACAGCATCAAATATTTCCTTTACAGTATGACCATGTGATGAAATAAACTGGCAACGTAACTGAGCGTTAGCCTGTCAATATTTTTGAAGAATAAAACTATTTTCTGTCTCATTCATTCACTCTTTATATGAACATTGTTTAACACAAATTTATTCACTTATCCGTAAGAATTTTCAAAACATTCTTTAATACAAACCTTGTTCTGACAATTACAAACAAAACAAAAAAGAATCAGCCAAATCATCATTATCATTACATAGTATAAAACAAAGTCCCCTATCGCGTCAGTCTGTCTGTCTGTTCGCGATAAACTCAAAAACTACTGAACGGATTTCTGCGCGATCGTCACCAGTGGATAAAGTGATTCTTGAGTGAGGTTTTAGTATATAATTGTTCAAGGATTTTTTATAATTAGGGCGGGACAACGTCTGCCGGGCCCGCTAGTATATCATATATAGCCCAAATATCAGCCGTTCTAAAGTTTTGTGCTTACATATATTCACATTATTTTTATAATTACATATATTATCGAAAGATTTGACAGTATTATTATTTACTGTAATCATTTTTGCCTTTGCACCAGTAAAATTTACCAACATTTTTAAAGGCCTAATATTTATTTATTTATATTTATTGTGGATATAGTAACAGTCAACAGTCAAGAACGATAATACAATAACAATAATAACAAAAATTAAACTAAACTGAAGACCTAAAACGCTTTATCACATAGAAACTTAACTTAACTTACACTATTAATAATAATAAAAAATAATTAAATTATATAATAGTAAATACTGCAAAACATTAAACTTAGAGAGAAAAAAAAATAGAATAAGAATAAACGAACAAAACTGAAAATGAACTAATTCATGAAAACTAAAATTAAGATATTGGAAAAAGACAAGATAGCAAACATAATTAAAAATATTTAAATATGATATACTTACTAGCTGCAGTAGAAATGGTCATGGATATAAAATTTGTTTAATTGATTTTTTGAATTTGAATGCTCGATGGTCAAATATGTAAATAATTGTAATAATTGTAAATAATTCATTAATTAATAGTTGATGTTTGCGATTTAGTTCTCATGATCTCTGTACAAATTAATAAAGCTTATATAAAATGGAATTTACCTTTTTTCTATAAAGAGAAAATGAGAAAATAATATTTAGAAATTCAATACCGTAACGCAGTATTACAGTCACCTTTATTTTACCAGTATCAAGCGGCATTGTGGTTATTAATATTACATCCATATCAGCACATACATACAACATATATGTTTTTTTTTTTTTTTAACTTTATTTTTGGCAATCAATCTTTTAGATTATTACTGCCATTGTCAAGTAGTTAATATTATTTCAAGTTCTTCCATTCCATTTTGGCAACCAGTCTTCTAGTAGACCATCATTGCCATTGTCAAGTGAGTATCGATATTACAAGTTTCTTGATATAATTTCAATGAACTAACAAGATGGTGGTCAACTTGTTAGAACTTTCCATGGAATTTTTGTGGCATCTCAGAATTCATGGTCCGTGGTATTATTTTCCATTCACTTCACTTATGCACAATAAACAAACTATATTACATAAAACACCACCAATTTTACACAATATAGAGTCAAGTAACACAAGATTATGAATAAAAAATAAAATACACTACATGACAGACCGAGATCCCGCCAAAAAACCTGAACATATATGTTATCATCATATATATTAATACGTGAGGCCTAAACTTTGTATCCCTTTTTAACGGAATTGGGCGAACGGATGAACGTGAAATTTGGCATAGTTAAAGTTTATATGGAGGAGAAGTGCAGAAAGTTATTTATTTTATATAAATTGCATAAAAATAAAATAGAAGTATATTAAATTAATTAAAATATGCATTACTCACACTACTGCTTTAATTTTACACAACATATACACACATGTAAATTAAAAAGAAATTTTGACATCTGTCAATAAAGGACTTCAAAAAAGGTTGTGAAGGAGTTTGCTATGCCCGACTGTATGTATTATTTTACTCTTACGTTCCAATTACCCTTTTTCATTCTACATTCAACAATGATATTAACCCTAATAAAATTCAAACTTAAAAAAATCAATGAGCTATAGTCGAATGTCGACCAGTGGGCGCCCACTAGTTTATGTAATCAGATCTCCCGATTGAATTAACGTCCGTAGGCTAGCGCTTAAATATTATAGCGCAATGATGGATCAATGATTACAATGTTAGAATACCGATTGACTTAGTTTCGGATCGTTGCGTATGAGCTGGACGTCTCGGTGGAGGAAATCCTGATGAAGCCATAGTAAAGTGGCAAGGCTTTTTCTAAGTCAGCTCCGACCCTCAACTTGAACATTTGCCGTCAACAACCTGTGTGTTCCTGCAACTGCACTTGCGAACCAGTCCCCTTCTAACGTGTTTACCATTTTCATTTTTTTTATTGTAGCACGGCAAAATGACTGCACTATGGTAAGCACAGTACAATCCAAAAACAATTGCGACCACCGAGTGACACACTATCCATTGCTGGACGACGCTGTCATGCCGGCCTGCGAAAACCTGGATATGCACAGGCTGATCCCGAAACGCGACCCGCAAAAGCGAATCACTATGACGGGCTTTTTCGCCATATACATGGTGATTGCGACCCAGTCAGGCTGTAAAACCCTACCATCCCGCTTTCGCCATTGCCTCGTTCGTTATTCAGCAGGGTGCACCACGTGCAGGTGAGGTTGGCTTGGGTGTCTCAAGTCCTATGATGTTATTCCACTCCCCTTACACCCCATATTAGAGCACATAGTCATTTAACAACAGATGAAGTGGTGTTCAAACGCTAAATCCTATACAATATTTAAACTGTATTTGATACTATTAAATATCTATTAAGTATTATACATAATGGCATACAGTATGTAGTAATGTAATTTTTTTCCTAAGCACTTTCTGAATTCCACTTCTAGACAAGATCGCAGCATAAGTCGTAAATATAGTTCTAAGTTATTTAAAACTATGACTAATTTACCGTTGTTCAGATTTAATGCGATGACAATTTTACTGAACTTTTTTTTTATATTATTGGAGGCAAACGAACAGATGGGGCACCTGATGTAAAGCGATCACCAGCGTCCATAGACACTTGCAACACCAAGGGAGTCCCAAGTGCGTTGCCAGCCTCTGTTGGGGGGTGGGGTGGGGAGAGAAAGGGAAGAAGGAAGGGGAAGTGGAGGGTAGGTAGGTCTCCGGCGCTCTCACTGACCGAACGAAACGCAACAATGCAAGCACTGTTACTCCACGTCGGTTTTCTGTGAGAGGGTGGTAGTACCCCGGGCGAGCCGACCCATTCATGCTGAGACCAGTAATAGTTTCAGCTTGGCTCTACCACCTACAAAGTCTTAATATTTGTTTGGTCATTACTGGAACTGAACGGATTAAAACCAAATTCTTTTTGTTAATAGTTAACTAGAGTAATGGTTAAATTTAATACCAAGCAACTTAAATGATACAAGTCGTTGTCGACACACAAATTAATCAACTATTTGTCAAATATATGACAAATGACTAATATAGGTTATCATAACTTTTACTACGTATAAAAAAATCCATCTCAGATTAAGCATTCGACAACAAAAGCGATTGTATAAGCAGACTGTTGAACAGCATAAAAATATAACTAAGACACGGTTAATATATTGTTGGTTACAAATGCATACAAATTAAAGTTGTTTGATTTTATTAAACAAGCATCTAATGACACGGTATGTTATTTGGCGCCAAAAAGACTTTATAGTATCTTAATTCTAATCATAGAGACAAATTCTAATGGATATCGCTGTGTAGTAATACAAAACTATTTTTTAATATAAAAAATGAGTGAATTTTACAAGACCAAGTGGAAAAAATGACTTTATTCAAATTTAACATACATTTTACTTTCAAATAACAAGAGACTTACCATTTCACTGTCGTATTTCACTTCGTCTTCACCTCAAAGTATTTCTTTATGATATACTCGCTGACCACAGATTTTTCATTAAGGCTAACCAAATAGTTTTTTATAACTTGGAAAAGAAAAGCAAGAGTGGTTATTATGCGCGCTTTCTATATCGCGTGCGACTTCCAACTGACAGATGCACAGCGTGCACCGACTGATGCAATGTGTACATTATGTCAACAAACGAATACAGCTTTTATTATAAACGCACAAAGTCGTTATTGCATTGAACGCTTAAATGCAATAGAATTTCGTTTCTATATACGGTTTTATTGAACTGAAATTCGCACTTAAATGATGTGATGTACACAGAGAATATCCACGTGCTCGCGTTGACAAAAATGTAATAGTAATTGTTTCCAATTTTCGTATGTTGGGGCTTGGCAATTGCCAACCGATCCGCTTTTTTTTTTAATGGCATAGGGTCAATCAAAAGAAGTAGCCTAGAACCATCTAGAAGAGATTCCGCATCGAATGGCCATATTCCCATACCGATAAGTACAGTAATTTTGACGTAAATGGACTTAAAAAACATTTTTTTTTTCATGTCATAGGAAGCAAATGAACAGGTACCCACCTAAGTGATCACCGCCGTCAATAGATACTAGCAACACCAGGGCAGTCGCAAGTACGTTGCCACCCTGTGTTTGGGGGAGGGGAGGTGGGTTATCCGGCGCTCTCACTAACCGAACAAAACGCAACAATGCAAGCACTGTTGCTACACGTCGGTATTTCTATAGGGCGGGTGGTAATATCCCGAGCGAGCTGGTCCATTCATGCTGAAACCAGTAACAGCTTCAGCGTGCCTCTACCACCTTAAGACTGTATTTTCATTATATATATGCATAGTCTATTAAATACTTCATACCTAAATTGTTAATATCAATTTTAGGACAATAAAGACATCAATTAATATCCTTTAACAGAATAACTTAATAGACATTTTATTACAATCGTTTCTGTATCCAATAAAGGTCAAATCACTTGCCAAATCACGCGTCATCTTTGTTACCAACAGAACAAATATAATTTAGTACCTTCGTCACTGCTCGCGCAAAGTCCCTAATTAAATTACTTAAATGATGGCATTCAGCAGTTATTTTAAGTCGTCGTAAACAATGCACTAAAGTACGACCAATTTATGTTTTTATAGTTTCAATCTATGCTCAATATTACTTACAGTAATAAAGAGAGCAATACTTCGCGCTGTTAAATGCAGTATTGAATACCAATGATGATCGTTTATATCTACTCGTCGTCAGGCATTGCTAATTTTGGAATACATTGTACATACTTAGTTGTATTATATATATATTGCACAGTAAGTGGCGTATTATTACGCCAAGCCACTATTGCAGATTGGGCATTATATTTCACAATCCTTGCCATTTTTTTTTCTCGATTAATTAAATACTAAATGCAGTGTAGTTATTTATATTATTCTGTATTAGCTATACACGCGGGTTCGTTCGTGTGTGTTATAAAATTATTTTCAAGGTGTTTCTTTAGTAAAGCTTCTCACATTTATATTATTTACTTTATATGTAAAATATTTATTGTAAGTTCTTTCTATACCCGATGTGTGTTGTCTATGAGATGCCATAAAGGATTAAATTTGCGAAGTTATTCCATTTGATTAAGGTTCATGGCGCGTTTGATGTGTAAAAGCAGTTGTTTTTATCGTTACATAGAATAAAATAAAGTCCTCTGCTGCGTCTGTCTGTCTGTCTGTTCGCGATAAGCTCAAAAACTACGGAACGGATTTTCATGCTGTTTTACCATTAGATAGAGAGATCCACGAGGAAGGATTAGGTATATAATTTAATAATGTTTTTCTTATTATCAAAGCAGTACAACGTCCGCCGGGCCCGGTAGTTTTAATTTTACTTTTAAATTTTACGATACTACCGATATTTTTTTAATTTTTATTCAAAATCAAAAATACTTTACTCAATTTAGGCCCTAAGAAGGCCATACCGTAAAATCTATCACCGATTCGGAAAACAACGACAAGAACCGGTAAGAAATTCGATCTGGGTTATCTTTTTAACATACATATATTTAAAATGCATTACACGTTACAATCGCTTTTAGTAGATGTACAGAGAGAGTTGTCGATAATATTCTAAACATTGTATTTGTTAAAAAAATAATTATTTTTAATTTATTGATAAAATATTACAAGAGAATTTGGTTGTTTATGTTTAATTAAAATACTTTAACTGCATAACGTATTGCATATTATATTACTTACATACTAAAAATTCTGGTATCTGTACGATGACTTAAAAGTAATACCAATCGTCTCAGTAGAGTTCGAGTTGCAAGAACAGAGAAACGTAAATGTAAAGGAAAATATGAATTGTGATATTCAGTACCGCTTCCAAAAAATCTATTAACTTGTGTCACATACGATTATCTTCAATGTGTCATAATTCAGCTGTTCTATATTCCTATTTACGAATTAAATTACTAAAGATATTATTTTGTTTTCACACATACAAATCGCTTGTTCATAATTAAATGCAAATAATATATTTTTAGTCAGTCACTACCTACAATTATATTTTTTAGTAGCTGTTTCCACGACTTCGTCCGCGTGGAATAGTTACTTGAGCTTAACTCTACACCCAGCGAAAGCTCTCAAAAGATGATAAAAGTCCGATTTTGAAACGTTCTTCATTGTTGTTCTGCTCCTATTGGTATTAGCATGATAGTGTGGTATATAGCCTATAGCCTTCCTCGATAAACGAGCTATCTAACACTGAAATATTTTTTCAATTCAGACCAGTAGTTCCTGAGATTACCCCATACAACGTCACAAACTCACAAACTTTACCTCTTTATAATATTAGTATAGATTACTCATCAGTATTATAAGCGTTAACATATAATTTCAAGTAACATTGGTGTCAATCAATAGGCTGTAATTAAATATAAAAAAGTTTCTGTTTCTTATTTAATGAGTAGATATCGCGCCAAACTTATTGACCGGTCTGAATATAAATTATAGATGCAAAGAAAACAAATGTATGAATATGTATTACACTATTTGTAATAGCTTGATATATAAGTATAAGATAATTAGTGTGTTCCACCAAACAAACAAACGCTCCAACTTTATAATATTAGTATAGATCCGTCAAAACGTTAAGGAACAAAGACGCGTACATCGAATGTCTCACCAATACAATGTGTTAAAGACATACGTTTCTAATTAAAACCGCATATGTCCTAGATGCAAACGAGACTTGTGTTCGTTCATTTGCATCGCGGTATTGATTACACGCGGTCGGATAGATAACCCCTCGGATCGTATGTCCTTGCACAAAGCGGTAACTATCATGTTCTCTTCGACTGTGACAGTCTAATGTTCAACTACTGAATTGCACCTCGTTTTACATGGAAATCATAACCTAATCACATCAGTATTTAAATAGATTATATGAGAAATATAATGAGTTCATAGTATCTTAATTCCTCCGCTATAAAAAAGGGGAGATGTTTAGTTAGATGTAACAGAAATCAGAGAAAAATCAAAAAGTCTGTAGTTTGCGCTGTTAGCGAACTACGTTCATTGATAATATATAATTTGAGAACAGATATATATATATAATTTAATAACTACTACTAGATAGACAACATATATATCCAACGATATAAGATAAGATACTATATATAAGATTCGCCCCTTTCTTTGGACGCCAGCATTATTGTGGTGAAAGTTTGCAAGTTTCATACATATCTTGTTCTTTACGTAATATTACGCCCAGGGCCACAATGAGGTAGGCAGAAAAGATGAGGATTTCACTATTCTTTTTCCGGATTAAATCCTTCACATGTCAGCGTCGCGTCGCGTCGAATTCATTTGGTCATTAGTTTCGCTATGGTTAACTTTTTTAATGTTGTGCTCATTGTCTATAAACATATTTTTGATCGTTCCACAAATACTTATAACTATTGATCGATGATGATTAAATGATATATCGCAAAGATATACATAGCATCATATAATTTTTTATTATCCTGAGATATTTAATAATTTTAGGAATTGTTGTTTCATGAAATATTTTTAGATGTAACCACTCCAGCTTTGTTAACAGCTTTGATTTATTTATGGGTTATGATTGTTAATAAGTTTATCTTTATAATAAGCACATTTCAACCATAATAACACCACATTTCAGCTGGAGATTTTTTCCTGTCGATTCGCAGTGAATGAAGAAAAAAGTACCCGTTTGTAATACCAAAATAACAGCTTTTTACTGAATGGATTTTTTTTTTTCGAACTGACTACGCTTTTGACCCAGCAAGATCTTAACAGCTTCACCGGACTACTACTGAATGGACATGAAGGTATATGCGGTACTAATAAAAGGACCAATTTTTAAAATACTTGTCCATCTCTCTTTATATTCCGGGTAATGTCCGAACCGGTTGGCCTGATTTTGACAGGACTTTCACTGGCAGATAACTAATGTTATAAGGAGTAACTTCTTTTAGAAAGTTATTTTATTTTAGAAAAAAAAACAGACTTCCGCTCAAATATAATAAACTAAAGAAGCAATGTCCAGAACAGCAAACGTTTACACCATACGGTATTATTTTTGCTAAATTCCACGCATCCGAAGTCGCGATTAGCAGCTAGTGTTATTATAAACTCAGATAGATTGCTGAAAGAAGTATTCCGCAACCAACGTTACGGTACATACTCGTAAAGATTCACTTAATATCCTTGGAAACAATAAAAAATCAGTTGAAATCCCTTTCTCCTTGCTGTCGGCTCGTCACGCTTCGTGAGCGACAACAATGTTCGACCGGGGAATGTAGTCCTGGCCACTTTTTATACTGTTGAGACTGACTCTTCTGGTGTTGGAAGTGTCTATGGACGGTGGTGATCACTTAACATTAGGTGGCTCACCTGTTCGTTTGCCTCCTATTATATGAAAAAGAAAAACCACGATTTTTTCATTCACCGAAAACTAATTTGGAATTATTTAAACCTGACATAGTGTGACCTAGGTGTCCGAAAAAGCGTCACCACGTTCACGAGTGATTAATATTGCAATACAATGTTTATAAAAAAAATATTTTTTGGTGTTTCAGCAGAGAAATGCAGTAACCGTGTCGCAAGCGATAAGAGTGCGTCGACCCCACGTCGGAGAGGTCATAACTGCCGTGATAATTTTATTGTATTACGTTATATCAAGCAATGAATATTGTAGAGCAAGTACTTTTAGTCAACGATTAATTACTAAGTAATACCATACATCAGTTAAACTGACTAGACTAATTCAACAATTCACTATTTTTTTTCGTTACAATTGAAATTGCAAGCCCGACAATATAACGCAGATTATTAAAATGTTATCTATATGATTTAATAAATCTATAGTTGTATCAGAAAATTTAATCTTTTTTAGCCATTCATTCTTTCATATCATGTCATAATGCAAATTATATGAAATTTACTATTTTTTTTTTCTCTAACTGACTACGCTATTGACCTACCAAGGTCTTAACAGCTTCACCGGATTACTAAGGCGAGCGCTTAAGGCACTTAGCCGATTTTGTTTGGGCAACCAGCTCAAGGGTGCACGGCACACCTCGGCTTGGCTGTTCAAAAGTTTGTACCCCTTTTTAATCGAATTGCGTGAACGGATGAACGTGAAACTTGGCATAGTTAAAGTTTATATGGGGGAGAAACTTTGTATAAAATGCATTGGAAATACTAAATTAATTAAGATAAACATTGCACACTACTGCTTGAATGACACACAACACATATGTAAATGAAAAAGACATTTCGTCATCCTTCCTTTCTCTTTATTATTTTTCTTCTCCCTTACTCTAATCACAATATTACTTAAACTATCTCTTTCGCGCTATTTCAATTCTTATCTATTCATTCTTTCACTCTGATCGGGTTACTATTGTCTTCCGATTCACTCTTACGTTCCAATTACCTTTTTTCATCCTACATTCAATATTTTTAACGTGACTTACGTTCCATATCTTACACACCTTTTGAAATAATTGGTCAAACTTTAGGTTAATTTTTTAATCTTTATATATAAATTTCTTCTGTGCGTGTGTATGTCACTGAACTCCTCCTAAACGGCTGAACCGATTTTAATAAAACTTTGTGTGCGTGTTCCAGTGGATCCGAGAATGGTTTAGATTCACAATTGAACCCGGTAGGTGGCGTTGCGGTTGACTTTTAGGATTTTTTTTATTATCAAGGCAGGACAACGTCCGCCAGGTCCGCTAGTATAATATGTAAATTCATAATATGCATTAATAAATACTGAAATAGTTAATTGATAAATAATATATTTTTAATAAATTTATGTAACAACTGAAACTATTATTATTCTCTTTGGTCTTATTGAATGTTAAAATGAATTATGGTCGAATTTCGCCTTCCACTAGTGCATATTAACTAGCTAACTTAGTCCTTGTAAACTTGGTTTTATCGTTTCATTGAAACTTTACGTTACATCAGATAGTCATTTGTCTTTTATTTTTTAATTCATAAGTTTGTTGTCAGTATTTAAACCCTACAACATTTTTAACGATTTTAAATTATATTAACTACTTTATATGGTTTAACGCTTGCCGATAATCTCATCTGTTGTTAAGTGACGATAAAGAAATGGTAAACATGCTAAAACTAGAGAGAGACTGACTCTCAAATGCAGCTGTCGAAGAGATGTATTTTGAGGGTGTTTGCTAGCCCGGCGGGGTTAGAAGGCGACCTAATACTATAAAATATCAAAATAACAGCTTTTTACTAAATGGATATGAAAGTATATACGGTACTTATTACAAAAAACAATTCTTTACTGTCTGTTTTTCTGTATGTACCGACAAGTCTCCGTAATAGTTCAACCGAATTTAATGAGACTTTCACTGACACATAGCCGATGTTATATAAAGAGTAGCGAAGACTACCTTTTTATTAGAAAAATGAAATTCCGCTCAAATATAATAATCTAAAGAAGTAAGACGAGCAAGTTTACACTGAACAAAATTTTTTTTGCTAAATTACCACGCGGACAAAGTCGCGGGTAACGTCTATGCTATAAATTTTATAAAACAAAGTCGGTTCTCGTGGCCTATGTATGGAATAAAATTTGAGTTTAAGAGATTCTTTTCGGAAGAAAGTCGATATATTCTAATAAACCCGTAAAAATATTTTTACGTAACGTTGCTGGCTAAATTTTATGCAACACATTAATATAATGTACCACAGAATTATACATCTTAAAATATATTGCTGCCTCTTAAGTATCGTCGACAATAACCATTTTTCTCTTTTACATACAATTACAAATAATAGTTATATGAGACGCCATTCTAATCTATATAGTAGTAATCGTTATGCATTCAAACATTTATGTTGGACATTTAATATAGATTAAAACTGCCGATTATAGCATATAATGTCACTGAATATCTTCGAAGATATCGCTGATTAAATGCTACGCACAACAAAAAAAGATGCTTGTATGAAAATGCTTACATAATTTAGCTAGCTTTGATGAACTGCTGATGAACAGACGTAAAAATTGATCTAATTGTTTAAACACGTATGACGTCAGATTAGTACATTGGACCCATATGAAGCCTGGTTGGATCGCTAGTAATTATATACAAGGTAACCATTATCAGCTTGCAAGGTACGGCATAATCAACACGCCAGTTCACGGCGTATAAGCGATTTTAAACTCCGAGAAATCCACAGTTCTATGTTCCTACATACGGTGATACTACAAAAACATTTCTGAAGTTCAGGTTTCCTCACGATGTTTTTATTGACTGTCGATAGTGTTAGCAATTTAAATGAGTAAATTCCGAAAAATTCGTTGGTACATGATACCAGGATTCTGGACATCAGAATGATATTTCACTAGTCAAACCCTTCAACCACCACGACTTATTGTATATAACTTTTTTTAAAATGTCATAGCAGGCAAACGAACAGGTCGGTCACCTGATGTTAACTGATCACTACCGTCCATAGACATTAACAACACCAGAGTAGTTGAAAGTGCGTTGCCAGCCTGTGTTCGGGGAAAGGGAGGGAGGGAGGAGAGGGGAGCTCTCACTGACCTATCGAAACGCAACAATGCAAGCTGTCTGTCTGTCTGTTTGTATGAACACGCATCACTGCTAAAATACAGGGTTCACAATAAAACATCACCAATCATAAAGCATATCTTCGGGAGTAACTTAGTCTATGTTTTATTAAAATCGGTTCACTCTATCAAAAGTTATTATAATTTGAAAGACAGCTCGAGGTAAGTACGAAAGAAGAGTATTAATCTATGCTAATATTATAAAGCTTATTTGTTTGGTTGAACGCGCTATTCTCAGGAAGTATTGGTCCGATTTGAAAAATTCTTTCAGTGTTAGATAAATCATTTGTCGAGGACGGCTGTAGGCTATATATCATCACGCTAAGACCCATAAGAACGGAGCACCAATGAAGAATGTTTCAAAATCGTTTTTTTTTTTCGTTGTAAGAGCTTCCGCTGCGTGTTAGTTAACCCATAGTAACTATTCTACGCGGACGAAGTCGCGGGCAGAAGCTAGTCTATAACAAAAATGAAGTGTCTCTATGTAATATCAAAATAACATTTTTTACTGATTGGGTATGAAATTTTTGTCGGTCTGTCTGTCTAGCATTTTGTTTTATTTACCGCGCTTTCGTTACATAACTCAGTAACCATAGTTACATATAAGCATATTGTATCGAGTTCAATGATCACTATTTAAATTGTCGAATATTAGAAACTGCTTAGACAGATATAAAGTTTTATATATTGATTTATATTTATGCAAGATTTCAAGACGTCAGCTCATTCATTGTTTACCATTCAACGTTATAATATTTAATAGTTATTTTGAAGATAGAAGGGCTTCTAGGGATATTTCTAATAAGATATTAGACCATAAACGTATTACTTATTGACAATATGGACGTATTATACCATTATAATAACATCATTAAGGCATCATTTCATTATTTCCTCTTATAAAGTGTTAGTGAGCACTGAGGTAGTTATATGGTGGGTTAAGGTTCCAAATATGTGTCAGGTATTCATATTTAATCTATCTATGGTCTATGGATATTATCTATGTACACACTTGTCATGGCTACCGAGACACGCAATAAAGTTACATGTACGTTCCTATTAAGCGTATTATTGAATACGGCCAACCACCCAAAAACCCTATAAAAACAATATGTTGCTGATGATAAACCTCATTTGACACACTGTTAGTATTTATATATCTAATGTATGCATTACATATTACTGTAAGTGGCGTGAATGTCGTACTTACAATTGTTTTTAAAGAGCATTTCTATAGTTATATTTCTTTAATACAATTTTAAAAAACGCACGCGGAGCTGCGTTTACAGCTAGTATTATACATATAATAAATAATGTAAAGGTATCAAGATGTAATATTTTGTATAACCTTTTATTGTTAGTAAATACACTATTCCAGTGTAGTGAGGGTACAATGGAACTAATCAATAATTTATTGGGTCAGCCACAGCACGCGTCGACTACATTATCAAGTCAATATATCTGTATACCTATATAAAAATTTATGTTTTGTCCATATATCTGAAATTGATAATTTCGTACAGCGTCTGACAGATTACCGTGAAAATTGATACGCCTAAATATTTTTTCATTATATATAACACTATACAATTTACTATAAATCACCGCCAGGTAGCGCTGCAGCACATTAATTTCTAAACCATTCGATCGATAGCCTTGAAAATTGGTCTGTGTCAATGTTTAAAAAAACGGGGGCAGAATTATTTATTTATTATATGTTTGATTAATTAATAAATTGTATATAAATGTTTTTTAACCGAATTCAAAAAAAGGAGGTTATCAATTAGACTGTATTTTTTTTTATGTTTGTTACCTCATAACTTTGGACTGGGTGAACCGATTTTGATTATTCTTTTTTTATTTGAAAGCTGGTACTTCCCGTGTGGTCCCATTTCAATGGTCCAGTTCCGACAACGGCATCCAGTGCAAAACCGTATAAGTTTTAAATTTGCATTAAGTATGTACACGACAAATAGACGAATAACTCAATATCACGCTAACCGATTTCGATGATTTCTTTTTTATTGGAAAGGATGTACTTCAAGGGTAGTTTTGATGAGAGTTTGGTTAGGTTCTGATTATGGGATCCGTGACAAAGTAAGAAAACTCTCAAGAAACGAGCCTACTCCTTTCTTAAGGGCCGGCAACGCATCTGTGTTTCCTCTCGTGTCACAATTGTCCTTGGGCGGCCGTGATCACTTACCATCAGGTGACCCGTATGTTCGTTTGCCACCAATATTATAAAAAAAACTCTTCAATTCTTAGGAGCCTATTGTGCTTATGTTCGTTGCTGTGTTGCAACATGACGCAAGCATTCTAATTACATTACTTAAGGTGTATTATATGTGAAGCGATGGTAGCCGAGTTCGTGGTAGAAACTATCGCGGTTTATTGATAAGGTTGCGTTCGTACCAAACGTTAATTATTGTACAACCAATTGAAACCATATCGCATACCATACCGATAAATACCATACCGGAAAAATGCGCATATTTTAATATACTTAAGGCGGAACGGAGTCCGTGTGCACTGCTAGTAAAATATATTTATGTACACTAAAAAAGGA